>LHUT01000953.1:8150-32667 GCA_001412135.1 Silene latifolia subsp. alba
TTTTTGATTTTTTTTTTTTTTTTTCTTTTTTTCGTTTATTTTTTTTTTTTTTTTTTTTTTTTTTTTTTTTTTTATATTTACTTTTATTTTTAATTTTTTTATTTTTAAATTTAATAATTTTTCTTTTTTTTACTTCATAATTTAAAAAAAACAATTGTTTAAAAAATAACCCCCTTAAATTTTTGAAAGGGAATATAATTAGTTTGTTTTTTTTTTTCGAGTGGGTTTTAAAAAAATTATAAAAATTTTAAATTTCAATCTGGACCCCATCTAATTTATTACAGTATGTTGTTTGGAACATTAATTGAAAAAAAAAAAAAAAAAAAAAAAAAAAAAAAAAAGGATGGATAGTGCTTAATCCATAATCATAAATACAATTAATTACTATACTATATGAGTCAGTTTGATATAAAATCATGATTAAGTAAAAGATACTAGTCCCTAAATAAAATCAACCGTTACCAATTTTAAGTCTTCCAGAGTCTATTGTCTTATTTCTATTTCTATTTGATTTCGTCACTAAATGCATTTTGTCTGTAATAAATAACTCCTATTTCCCTCCGTTTTCTATACGATCATATTTTGTGGGTTTAATTCTCAAGATGTTTGTCAAGAAGCTTGTTGAAAAGGCCACCAAGAAGGTTTGTTGCTACTACTCAATCTAGATATTACTCCCTCTGTCTCGGTCATTTGTTTACGTTTTTTTATTCCTTTTAAACGAATAATTGGGACGGAGTGAGTAACTGTACTTTTGAAGTTTTGAATTTTAAGTTTACATTTGGTTGATATATGATCACTTGTTATCCAGTAGTTTGGTGTCCAATAATTTAGACGCCTTTTGAGTTTTGGATCTGTAGTAAATGATTAGGAATGAATTGTTGTGTTTGGTTTTCGCGTAATCAGTGGTGGAACCAGAATTTGAAGTTTGTGTCCAAATGACAAAACAACGGAAATTTTAACTAAAAATTTTGAAATTATCGTTGCTAGGAAGGCGGTCGTTCCAACCGCTACCGTTATTGTTTTTTGATCAATCGTTTATTTGAAAAACATCAGCCTATTTCATCCTCGCGGATGGAAAAAAATGTGATAGAATGATAGTAATAGAATAGTTTGGGAGGTTTTGTTGATGCTTAACATGCTTTAATACGAGCCCATTTTCTCTCCATTTTCTAAAAAGAAATGGGGAGTCAAGTTTCTATCAATGGTCCGGATTGCATTTGGACAACATCTAACGGTTCTAAATTTACGCATAAAAATAAAGGAAAATGAGGGTGAAAGGGGAAATTATTATTTAAAGAGATTGTGAGAGGAAATAGAGAGAAAGGAAATGGAGAGGATCCATTTCCCTTTAATACGTAGTAGGGAGTACTAACAAGCATGTTGGAAGACTGTTCTTGTACAGTTATGCTATCTGTATCGTATCTGTAACAAACGAGAGACAGACAGGAGATTTCAAGAAATGGTTTGTGTGTTTTCATTGACAATCCTAAGATACAAGAGTTGTATCAGTATTTGGAAAGTAGAACCAATCATATATAATACACAGAATTTCCTGCAATAAATTGGGTATTGGTCCTGACTCCTGGAGTCCTTTCCTAATCCCCGTCAAGTGGGTGCAAGAAGACGCGAACTTGGTGAGAGTGTGACTCAGTGTCCGAGTATGATAGCTCGGAGCAATAGTCCACACACTATTTCATCATGAACCAGAATCTCAATATTGTTTACATGTTTCTGGCAAACTGGATTTCGTGCAATATGTAGACCAACATTTTGAATGAATACATATATGCTTATTGGGATTGGGTCATATCAGGGCAGGTCGAGTCATTACGGGTCGTATATGATTCGCGCGTGTTACCATCAAAGTTCTTGTCAAATTAGTCAATTGGGTTTAGGCATTTAGAGCCAAATTCAAATTCACCTGTTTGAGTCTGGATACATTTGGTCATTCGGGTTGGGTCGGTTTTGCTAGGTCTTGTGTCCTTTTGCCAGTTGAGCTTAGCATAGTTGATTGTTTCTCCCATAGTACTTAACTTGATTGTTATTCTCTATGAGTCTATGCAGTTCCCTTAACTTAGTATTTTTCTTTGTGTTGGACTTTTTTTTTTGTCTAGCCCGGGGGTTACTTCGAGACTCTGAAACCTGAAGATGTCAATCCTCATGTCACTTTCCATCATGGAATTCCATCTGCTGCAACTACGTTAGCTTATGATCCCGTTCAGAAGATACTTGCTCTGTCAACCAGGTTAGTTCCTGACTCCAGTGCTTGTTTACTTTATCAAAAATATTCATATTAGTATTGCTTAATTCAACTGCATGAGCATATTGCTTTCTGATCTACTTCTGCTGAAGTTATAATTATAAGCAATTTATTTGTCATTGCTTTTCAATGTGATGCTTGAAGACCATTGCCTATGGATCTTATTTTGCTGTCATCTGAGGACAGTTCAAGCCCAATCAAATGAGTTGTTTAGTGGATGGTAATTTGCATGCTTTACCACATCGTTCTTATAAGTACTAAGTTGCAGTAGATTTGTTAATTTCACAGGCATGGGCAAGTCAAGCTGCTCGGTAAAGATAACACGCAAGCGTTATTGGAGTCTGATGATGAGCAACCTAGCAAGTTCTTACAGGTTTTGCTTTTTTGGCCTTCTTTGCTATCTAGTACTCTTGAAATTTTATATGCTCAGTTCTGTCACTTCGTGTGTTGCCTTTCTTTGTTCATCAGTTTCTTACAATAGTGACTTATTCATGGCTTTGTGTAGTTCGTTCCCAACTCCGGCGTGCTTTTCAATGTCACGTTCGAAGATAGAATTGAGGTAGCTAAAACCCAACGGTTAATGTGCTCTCTTTTTTTTTACTTGTTTTTTTACACTCATGTATTCTCACCCGTCTGTTTCACAATTAGGTTTGGAACATCGAAAGAAAGATCTTGTGTCACGTTCATAAATCCAATGAAGAGATCACATCTTTCGCTGTACTGCGACATTTCATGTAAGCATTTTGAATCCATATATATTTTTGAAATGTTGTTATGATGATGTCCTGATGTGCTTCATTTAGTGGTCAAAGGAAACTGAGAGCAAAGGAGATGTACTTGGAGTCTTGGACTAAAAGTGAATATTCTCAAGCCTGTTATTGAGACTTAACTAGTTAGCTGGCTCTTTTATTTTACTTTCTTGACAGATTTGTTGGAGAATCTACTGGTACTGTAACTATATGGAAGATTAATCAAGAATCGTTTCACATCGAAAAGATGAAGTACTGCATCCCCTACTCAGCTTCACATGGTGAGTTCCCTGACTTGCGTGATTTTCATCTATTTAAATTTTTAAAGCTTCTCATTTTTACCATATTTAAATTTCCAAATGTGTACCGTTTTTCACTTGTTACTGAATAAGGAAATAACTAGCATCACCAAGTAATTATACTCCATAAACATTAAAACTAGTAGTTTGCAACTGGTTACCCCCTTTCTTTGGGGGTACACCATAGTACCATACGACGTGGTTTTGAAGAGAGAGAAAGAATGTTTGTGATGTGGTACTTGCTTTTTTCAGGAATGATAAATAAAGATGCAGTTGCATCTCCTGTAAGGTTTATATTGCCCCAACCCACTGCAGAAAGCGAGAGGTAGTTTATCCAGCTAATGTCCTATTATTTTTATTTCCTTGGCATGTCGATGGAATATCAGCAATAGTTGAAATGACAAGTACCTTTGTGTTCCAAATTTGCTGACATTTTCATGAAAGGGTCTCGCTTGATATGTCACAGGTCGCTTACATACTTGCCGTCATTAAAATTGTAATGACTAAAGGGACTTTTGTTGAATGACCCATTTATACAGAGATTATGATGGCTTTGACTAAATATTTTGCTTTTTTGAGCTGCTGCTCCTTATTTGTTGATATAGTGTGCCAAAAATACGATCTATGATTATGTCTTGAAAAGTCTCTTCAAGGGCAAAACTTACACTGCGTGTGTAACATTTATGACGTCGTGCTACTTGTGCTATGTTGCACCATTTAGCCATCAACGTTTTTACCAATCATTCCTAAATTTTACTAATCTCATTGGAAAACAATTAAAAAGCCATAGTTTGAGTACTTTCTAAGTTTATGAGAGGATAACAGCACTCTCTCAGAGAACAAAAAATAGGGTAACATCCCTGACATGTTGTGGTACACGCTGGAATCTCTCAATCCTCGGTTAAGACTACATAGTTTTGATGCAGCATCATAGTGTGGAGATTAACCTTTTGTGAGAGCTACATCAGGCTGAGCAAACAAACAAAGCCAGATCTTTACTTTTGTGGTGTTTTTTGTACTGAGCTTGTAGAAGAATAAAGGTTTTTGCTTTTGGTTGTTAGTTTCTAGTTAAACCTAAATACAGCACTTGCATCTCTTGTTTGTTCGCGTTTACTTGAAATAAATATTACATTTCATCCATCTTCGCTGTTCATGAGCAGAATTTTTCTGATATTTGAGGATGGGTTGATGGTATTATGGGCAATACAAGAAAGCAAAGCTATGTGTACAACAAGTGGGTCTGCAACACAACTACTTTCCCATGAAACAAAAATTGTTACTTCTGCTTGCTGGGTGTGCCCATTTGGAAGTAAAGTTGCTGTTGGTTACAGCACTGGGGATATTTTACTATACAGCATCTTTCCTAATTCAAACACTGGAAGTGGTTCTGCAAAATCTGGGGAGCTTTGCAATGCCCAAATTGTTCCCGCTTCAAAGCTCAATTTAGGTTATAAATTGGAAAAGATTCCAATTGCATCATTCAAGTGGGTATACTCAGATGGGAAAGCTAATCGGCTATATGTTATTGGTGCCTCTGATTCCACTCATATGGACTTGGTTCAGGTACTTAGATTCAGTTTTGAGTTTTTCAACATCTCTTAAGCTATTTTGGGGGTACTTTGTTGTTTCCTGCATCAACTGACCGACTTCCAAAGATCAGGTCATTAACAATTCTTCAGTTCAGCCTGCATTTTAGTGTTGGCGGGCTCTTTTATCCAATAATATGTCATTCTTTTTGGTCTACTCCCCTCTTTTTTCCCTATAAATTGTTTGGAAAACCGACTACTCCGTATCATTTATGGAGCGTTCAATGCAGGTGATCTTGTTGAGCGAAGATTCTGAAAATCAGACGATTAAACTTGGGCTTCAGCTGCCTGAGCCATGTGTTAATATGGAGATCATTTCGTGCCCAAATGAGTTGTCCAAAAATAAACAAGGATTTTTAGTTTTGCTTGGAAAATCTGGTCGTATGTATGTCGGTCATTCCATTCAGAAGTATTTATTTCTCTCCCAAAAAAAATATTCAGTATCAGCACCAAGTGAAATGACAATAAAGCTTCCCTATTATACTTCAATTGTCACCTTGGTAACTTTTAAATTACAATGTTCTGAACAACGAACATAAAAAGTCAGAGTACCACCTGCTAATAATGTCGTGTTCAACAGTATTCGGGGGTGGATCTTTATAAGCAGCTAACCTANCATGTGTTAATATGGAGATCATTTCGTGCCCAAATGAGCTGTCCAAAAATAAACAAGGATTTTTAGTTTTGCTTGGAAAATCTGGTCGTATGTATGCCTATGATGATCATTCCATTCAGAAGTATTTATTGCTCTCCCAAAAAAAATCTTCAGTATCAGCACCAAGTGAAATGACAATAAAGCTTCCCTATTATACTTCAATTGTCACGTCTGCTCAATTTTTAACAAACCATTCTAATATAATAGGTTCTACTATTGAGGTAATTCCTTTTTTTTTTCCTCGCGTCCATCCTTTTCCTTGTTGGCTGCTGTCTAATCTTGTGTTGTATAGGAGTACACATTGGTGGCGAAAAATTTACCAAGCCTTCTTCCTTCCGAGGCAAAGCACTTCATTCCAACTCACTTCACTGGATTTTCAAAGATAAAGAATTTATATATAACAGGGCATAGCGACGGAACCATAAATTTTTGGGATGTCAGTTGCTCTCTCTTAGTCCCGCTTCTATCACTAACTCAACTGGTAATTGGTCTCTCTGAACTCATTATAACAGTTTGGATATGGTAGTTCTATTTCTGGATGAATTTTCTGCATCTCAATTGCCACATCAAAAAAGAGAACCTACCAAATTGCAGATATCTATCTGATAAAATGAGAATGTAACTACTGTACTTCTTTTACTTCTCATGTAGTTTGCAGTGCAAACAGACAAGGGCATATTTTAATGCAAAAAGAGTAATTGTTTATGCATATCAATAAATCAAATGGAAATGAAAAAGGAGTTTAATGCTGTAACTTTGAAATACTACTCAAATAACTTCAAATTAGTAGTTTTGTGTGTGGAAATTGTCTACAAAGTACAATGTATTGGGAACAAAATAATGCTACAACATTGGAGAATTTGTTCACTGGTGAGTTGTAATTTTGAGTATTTACAAGTGCCAATGTCCCACATTTTGTAGAATTGTAGATGCGTTCTGACTGAATGAATTGCTTCCTACTTTCGTAGTTGTCTAAATCCTTATCCATAGACCACTTATAAACGAGATGAACTATAAAGGGTTGTTATGGCAACAAACACGCCCTGCTGGCCTGCTCCCTCCTAAACACCCAAGAGAAAAACGAAACAAGGGGTGGGGTGGGTGGACAGTTATTGCAGGAAGACTGAGAAAATGAGAAAAAAGACTAAGGAATAATTTTAAACAAATGTGAAGGAGAAAGCTTATATCTTTTCAAAATTGGTAATCTGTTTTTGTCGTTTTATTAATGGGCTCTTAAATACGTCCAAACCTTTTCTGTTGAATCGTAGGGTGAGGATGATTCATCGTCAAGTGGCGTGCCAGTTACGGCTGTTTTCTATTGTGCTGAATCAAGGATTCTGTTTTCTGGGGATAAAAGTGGAATGGTAAAAATCCCACCATACTTTTCTTCAGAGCATTTTATTTTGTTATAAGGCGGGTCTTCTCGACAATACCCTCTCCAATGCTATGTGTTCGCTTGTTTGGGGATTGGAGAAAAAATGGCATTGCAGAGGGCATTAAGGAGAGAAAGAATCCGCGTGGAGGATGTAGTTTGATTTTGAATTTCTAATCTACTTTTATTTTTCTTTGAAAAAAAATTGTTACTTGTCGACTTGTATTATATTTTGTTTAATTTCAAACTTGTCTGCCACTTGAAATTTTCACTTTCTCACATTTTCACATATTTCACATTTTCTTACCTACTTTTAATTTTACAACTTACCAGTTTCGTTTACATTAATTGTATTTCATTTACTTTTTGTTTCTATAAAACATTTTTTTGGGACTCATCCCTAAGCAGTTTCGGATGATAATTAATGTTAGCCGTCCAGAACATTTTGGGACTAAGGCTTTGTTGTGTTGTATTTGGAGAACAGGTTCGTATGTATCAATTTAAGCAAGAACCCTTTTCCACAGACAGTGGTTTTTTCTCTTTAGCAGGTAAATTGTTTCTACCATATGTTTTATTTTAGAATATTATAAGTCGGTTATTTTTAGTTTTTATATTTGTGGTGTAGTGAGTTTTGAGTTACTTGTACTCAGGCATTACAAAGAAAGGAAGCAATCATGTCATCCAGACTGTTAAGCATATCAAAGTGAATGGAGCTATACTTCATTTAAACAAAAGAACTGGTTCAAGTCATCTAGCTGTGGGTTGCGCTAATGGAAATGTAAGCTTGTGTCGAATACCTTTTAATTCTCGTTCCATCTATCGTGTACTTAACTCTTGCTACTTCCTTTTTCCTTTTTTCCCATCCTTCTGGATCAAATAAAATTCATAATTAATAGGGAGCATCAACATTACAGGGTCAGAAAATTTAGTCGTTTGGGAGAAAAACAGTGTCTTTATGAAAGAAACAGATAAACTTTTGGATCTCTGAAATAAAATAATACTCTTACTGCAGAATGACTCGTCTATTGAGATTTAAAACACCCATTCAAAGACCTTAAAATTTTCAGGATGTTTGTTTCAATGTTTTTACATAATGTTTTCGAGCCAAAATCACGAAATCCATTTATGGATCATCAAAGGGTTAATGTGTTCAGATATGTTCTTTGCAGATTTCACTAATCGACGTGGAAGGTCCCTCTGTATTATATCATAAGCAAATTGAAACTGTGCTTTCCGCAGATATTACATCTTTGCAGTTTGAATGTTTTGACATTCTTGGTTTGGAAAAGAATATACTAGTTGTGGCCACAAGGGATTCTTCTGTATGGACACTCGACGCAGATACCGGAAATACACTGAGCAGTAGTGCAGTGCACCCTAAAAAACCATCCAGAGCTCTACTAATGAAGATTTTAGGTAACATATATTTACGAGCAATCTGTTGTCAGTTACATTTTACTGCTTGATGGGCATATGTGACGAAAGCATCTAAATATATGGCTGTGCAGATACAAATAAGGGAGGTTTGGCAGAGGATACATCACAGAAATCAGAGTTACTGTTGCTTTGTTCTGAAAAGGCTGCATATATTTATTCCCTATCACATGCAGTTCAGGGGGAGAAGAAGGTTTGTTACAAAAAGAAATTTCATTCATCTTCTTGTTATTGGGCATCATTGATCTGCACTTCTTCTTCCAGCTTAGGAGTTATGCTTCTCTTTGCATGTGGAAAAGTTGAAATAAGGTAGGTTAAATTCTGCTACCATAAATAATGTTGTACTATGCAGTGAGCACTCAACACCCAACGTGGTCACATAGGCGTGACAATTGATCATTTTATTTCACTTGAGAAGTTTCAATTGTTATCATAAAACAGCCAAGTAACTAGCCATGTCAGGAACATGTGCATAATCGAATACCCCTGTTCCTGTAAGAAACTATGTTATACTATATGTTAATGACATTTTTATAAAGAACAATGTATGCAAATGTGCACAATCGTGTAGTAGACAAATCTGTCTGCACTGGTGAAATACGGTTTTTAATACCCATCCATATTCAAGTCATGCTCATACTGGAAAAATGAAGCCAAAATAAACAAGACCTAAATACATATTATGAGGATTCCCCCATTGGCTATGGCTCAGAATAGGAGGCATGAAATCTTAGAAAATGTGCACATGTACTTCTTAAGTTCATGTTGTGTACATTTTCTTTATTTTCTGTCCTTTCATGGGTTGTTGCTTTGGATTAAATATCCCACCTAAGCAATTTATATGTATATATTCTCATATTCTTCATAGTGCTTCCCTCGTTAATTGTAGGTCTTTACCAGAGCTATCTCTTGTTAAAGAAGCTACATTGAGAAGTTTGATACACACACCTATGCAAGAAAAATATCTGGCTGACTACTACTTATGCTCTGCTCCGGATGGAGAAGTTATAATGGTATACTGCCGTCTCAAAATCTGATCTCATTATTACGAAATAATGTTTACCCAATTTATCGAGGTGTTTGTGATTGGTTCAGATAAGGAGTGATCAGGAAATTTTCATTGTTTCAATGCTGTTACATAATGAATCATACAGGTATTTTTTTTCCTCATATTAATCCACTTCTTTTAACATTTAGGAGAGCATAGAATCCAAAAGGCAACTTTTAAGACGTGGAAATAGGACGAATCATAGCCCAGGGATAGTCATTAAATGGCTGAGTGATTCTTATGCATGTTCTAAACCTCCCTGGATTTATCCAATTTCATATCACTTGGATAACATTTGTTAGGTGATGTATTATCCATCAAATCTCCTCCTATACATGCTTGGAATGATAGTCAAAAAGATTAATCATCGTACTTCACCGTTCCTGTTCCATAGTTAGTCCCGTTTCCTCACCCAGTCTTTAAAGCAGCTTCTGCTTCAGGCAGGGTAAGGGTGGAATTTTTGTAGCATTTCCCTTGCAATGAGATGATGATTTATTTATTGATCTTTATTTGCTACTTAATGGATTCGGAAGGACAGAGGTTCTTAAAAGGTATTTACTGTGGTTCATTATTTTACAAAGCCAAAGAATTCTACGACTCCTAAAGATATGTCTAGGAAGAAAGTATAGGCGAGTGAGCGAGTCGAAAAAATTCCTTCTGGACTAAGATATGTCCTTCGTTCTTAAACTTAATTTTTATAATAAATTCCCTCAGACAGTTGGATCCCTTTTCACAAGTCTATGATAAAAATATGATAGCTTCAGAGGATGGGCCGACTACTCCTGTCAACCAGAAAGAAAAGAAAAAGGTGCGCATATTCAACAATGTCCTGTCTTTGTTTGCCGTCAGTTTGTGTTGAAGCAAATCTGTTTTTAAGAATTTGTCTCCTGACAGGGCATATTTGGGAGTGTATTCCAAGAGAGAACGGGAAATAAACCAATTCATGGAGCAGATGTGAGTGCAAGTTCTGAAGAACTTTCATCAATTTTTTCAGTTGCAAATTTTCCTATTCTAGCTGAAGATGCAGACAAGGTGTTGGAGGTCAATGATGTTGACTTGGATATAGGTGAGCGGATGTGCCCGTCTTTGACCAAATGTTGGATACGTTAAAGAAAATCTTTACGCCCATCTGACTGATTCTGATCATTTATACAAAGTGCGAATTTTTTCAATTGTTAATTTACTTGTTACCAATAAAAACAAGTGAAGAGAGGGATCAGATTTAGCAAGATGAAGCTGTGCATGTATCATTTTAGATCAAGAACTGATAAAGAGAAACTCAGAGCTACGGCTTACTACTATAACTCTTTCACCTCATGTCTGCTATGTTCATATGACTCACTGAAATCCTGAAATATCTCTGAATAATCGACCCTGAAAATCAAAAGACATCATATTCTATCACCATGCTCATTTTTAGCTTGCTTGCACTATCTCGTTGTGCAACGAACATATACATTTTAGACAAGTGCATGACACTTTCATTCTTTCTTGTGTCCTGCAGATGACATTGATCTTGATGATGTGGATGGAAACCCGAAGGGGAATAATGTGACGGCATTGTCCGGTAAACAGAAATTGGCAAGCAAGTTCCAGTCATTTAAAGGCTAGTACATTCTTCTTCCTTCTTAGGCTTCCATGATTTAAGCTCTCGTGATTAATGTATATATGTTCTTTTTTACTCTGAGCAACACAAGGAAATAGATTAATAAGCTTAGAGAAACAGTAAATATGTCCTTGATGACTACGTGATGTGTACGACAAGTGTTTGTTTGATCTGATCATCGTAGCTTGTAGCCTTGTATTTATAAATGTCTGGTTGCCAACATTTATGCCTTACAATTTACATCTTAGACAAATGGTATCCTAACAATCACAGTTGCACATGTTTTGCTGCCTCTGATTAAAATAATTTCATTTCCAGGGAAACTGAAACAAATGACAACAAAAAATGAGAAACCTTCAGCTCAAGAAGAGCAGCCGAACGGAAAGGTTGAGTCAGTTGATCAAATCAAGAGGAGATATGGATATTCATCATCCAGTGTAAGATTTTATCTAATCTAATTAATTTAATACCGTCTTCGTTTGCTTGTGGATTTGTGACTGTCTTCTGTAATATGTCTTGCTGTTGGCTAATATTGACTCCGCTTGTGAGTGTATCCTTTTGTGGTATTCACGGTCAGTCGTAGGTCTCAGAGGAGGGTTGCAGTAGACTTGTGGGGGCCAGTCTAACTTATTATATGAGTTCATATTAATTTACAGGATCCAAGTCTAGCCAAAATGGTTCAAAGTAAGTTGGCTGATAATGTGAAAAGACTCCAGGTATTGTTCATTTGTTCCCAACTTCCCACTATTTCCATTTTCCGTAATGCCTACTTACATACGATACTGAATTTGGGAAAATAAATTCTTCTATTTTCTTGGCAAAATCAGTTTATGAAAATAAAGAGCTTTCATCGCACTTGAATAAAAACAAGAAGACACCTCGCACATTACTCCATCAGACCATAACTATTCAAATTTTTGTTATCTGGACTGCTGGCGTATTATAGTTTAGTCATCGCGACAAATTATTTTACTTTATGACTAGTGTTTATTAATCTTAGTTCAGAGGTAAATCCTTAGCTACTACTGCAAGTGCTTTCTGAAGTTGTGTGATAATAATCCATGAAATGAGAAATATTATAACAATATCTTCTATGTTTTGGTGTCTCTATACCACCATATTGCAAACAACCTGAGGTAGCGCATTTTCAAAATATCGCGTGCATTCTAGAAGATGTTACGTGGTTGTTGCCGCTTTTTATTGTTTTTCTTTCTTTTATTCCACCTAATAGGTTATCGCATAGTTTAGCCAAAGAAGATTTGAAACCGTAGCAAAACTTTTTCGCTTTTCAATTGCGAAAAAAAAAAGGTATTGCTTGCATCATTTGTGGGGTAAAATTGCATGCCATGGCGCTACACGTGGATATGTGGAATCTATGTAGAACTAGAGAACCCGTTTTAAGAGAGTTGAGAGAGACTAATTGGAGACGCATTGGAAGCATGCAAATAGGCCACTTTCCTTGCGACCTTGCTTTGATTTGTCAACTAGTCTTTTACGCGATCATTGTATAAATACGTAGTTAGGAAGAGGGTGGTCGTATGCTTACAGTCGTCTCTCATATGAGTTTTTGTCTTGGTTTGTAGGGTATCGGCATGAAAACTTCAGAGATGCAGGATGATGCTTCGTCATTCTCAGCCATGGCAAAAGAAACTTTACGTGTCGCTGAACAAAATAACCAAAAGTGATATCTTCTCTGCTATTGATTCTGATTTGTTTAGACTTTAGAGCATTATCTGCTATTGCACTTAGTATCAAGTAAAAGAAATGTCTACATAGCTTTGAGTGTGGTGTGTACTTCTGGTGAAAAAAAAGGGCAATCATATGTTTATATTACAAATATTTGTGGTAAATAACATGCGATTTTACATTATTAACATGTAAGTAGATTAAAACCGCCTGGAAAAACCTAATGGTTAAATTGCAATTTATGTGGCTCAAATGTAGCTTGAGGGTTCCAAGAGTAGGTTTGACAACCCTAACTCATTTTGGACATCCGGTGTGAGTGATCCTATGGAGCAGCCGAGCAGTCGATAAATTAATCCTTAATCGTAATGGCACCATAACAAAATCGTTTGGTAACAAAGATGTTAGTGATTTGATTTCAATAATCAAACTCAAATTTGACGGTCTCAACCTGGTGTTGGAAGGCGATTTGACACAGCTTAGTTGTGGTTGCGTGTTAAGTACAATTAAAAAAAAAAAAAACACACGGAGAATGGCATGGGCGATTGGGCGGACATTGGATATTGCCAATGTAGCACTAGGGAAGTTACTCGGACGAAGCAGTTGATATTTGACACCCTTCAGAAAAACATGCAACTACAGTCTACACCTGCTGAACTACCCACCGGCCACCACGGTTAAATTCTCAACTCGACATCAACCTTAACATGTGATTAAAAACACCATACCCGCCTCACTTATGTGCCGCCCATTTAATCCATGACATTAATGTGTTTGTATTCATTTCGCACACCAATCATACCCTGAATATCGGAACTTCAAAGTAGCTTACACTCCCAACAAAACAAGACCTTGTTAGCTGGGTTTTAAAATCTGAAACCATGTTAGCATAACAGAAACAAGAACTAAATGATATGCTGAAAAAGTGAAAATATCACACACAAACACATGGGCCATAACTTGGAACTTGGAAGAGCAATTCTAACAGAGTCGCTACAAGAATATACACATTAACTGTGAAAAGCCTAAATTCATTACTCTGACGTTTCCCGATTACTCAAAAAGATATCTCGAATCAGCAACTCCCTAGCTATACTTAAGTGATACTTCATACTAAAGATAAAGTAGATCAGGCTAATCAAGTGAAATACTGAAATATAGAGCAGAAGCAGATGACTGGTGTCAAATACTTACAAGAAGACGGCCAAATGACACAGGTATGGACAATCAAGCTCCAATGCTTTCCACGAGTGTTTCGTCTTTTCTTCTTCTCTTAGCATCAGGTGATGAAGACTTGCGTGGTGAAGGTGCATAATTCAGCTGATAACAAACAAGAGACGCGCCAAAGGTTTCAAACTTTCCCGAACTACTAAATGCAGTATCAGCATCCTTACGTCTCTTGAAGACCACCCTAGCACAGTTCTTTTTGGCCAAAACTTCAGTCTCTGATTCCTTAAGAGGACCAAAGGAAGTGAATATCTGATTTAACTTTGTTTCTGTGGGAATAGAATCCATGTCTGTAAACTTGAGTGTTAGAGCTGTTGGTGATTCGTCAGGAATATCTTCATCCGATGGTCCCCTTTCTGATGAAACATCTTCGGTTTCTTGACCGCTTTCTTTTTGAACAATATCTTCATTCATTTCCTCATGCCCAGATCCAGAAAGCCGTTCCTTGGACTTGTCAACGATATCATAGCTTTCAGATTCTCCATCATTCTTCAGAAAGACAACGTCCTGAACAACCGAACCTCTAAAATCAGCAAGAAACCTTATCATAGAACTCACGAAGCTGTGTTCTTCCAGAGGATCCACAGCAAGCAAGAGAACCTTTGAGAGAATATCATCAGGAGACGATTTCTTGAAAGGATTAGCTTCAGTTTGCCTGTTGTGTTGCTTTTCTTTGGTATTGCTTTTGGTGGTTTTCCCCTGAGATGACACATCTAGCTTTAGTAAAGGAGATGGCTGACTTAGTTGGAGTGCAGCTCTAAGAATGCCCTCTCCAACTCTCAGTCCTGGCTTCGATTCTCTTGAAGGTGTGATTTGAGGACTGTTTTCCTTTGATTTTGATTCATTAGAGTACAGTTTAGCCTTCTTGCATCTCGCAAAAGATGAAATGAATTTCTTGTCTGTTTTTTCTTCAGTCTCCTCAACATCATCCTCTTGCTTGCTTACATCCTTTTTGGCTTTCTTGCGCATCGAGTCTGATAAGTGCTTCACTTTTTTGGTTGATTTACCACTGTCGCCGGACACTTTCTTTCTTTTATAGGGTTTGACATCATCTTCTTCTTCCATTTTCTCTTGTGGAGTTAAAGTTGCATCACTGATCATTTGGTGCATATCTTCTTTCGTTTTACTGGCCGGATCATCAGCTTCGTTATTCACATACCCTATCAATTGTCCGAATTCAGCCAAGTGATAACAACCCTTCCACCTATAAAATGCTGACATTTGAGCGTGGACCACCACATGTTCTAGTCGGTCATTCTCTTCGACAAGAGGCAGTTGTGCCAAATTTTTCACATGATCAAGAAATTTCAGGGGCTCAAAAGTTGATGCAGCATATAATCTCTCTCTACTTTCTCGTATACGTGTACTTTCCCGTATTCCAGCATTCTCAATGACCTGAACTTTTAGTCTACTATAAACATCATCAGTGATACAAGGACAAGAGAGCCCAAATTCAGCGCGGCTTGCAGCCTCCTCCAAAGCACACTCCACGGCATCCCGAAATGCTTCAGCATTACTCTGTTTGGTCATCTGAGAGAAATGTGGTTCAAATGGCTTTAATTTTGCCTCCTCATTCCAAGCAAAAGTTTGATCCCCAAAGTACGCTACCAGATAACTCTTGGACCTGAAATGTTTCTTAGCCTGTGCAGATGCATCCTCTGGATCAAATATTTGAGCTGGCCACCATGGATGGCTCCTCACTTTACCCCAAACTAAATCGGATATACAAAATTTACCCTTCTTTTTGCTCTTACTCCCACGACTTGCCTCACCAAGACCGTCTTCCTTTGTAACAGAAAACTTTTCTTCACTCACCGGAGTTACACCAACAATTGGATCACTCACTACAGGCTGATTTTGAAGCTCACCATCAATGTCCAAAGATCCTCCTTCAATCACATTGTCTCCAATGTTCTTTTTATCATTCCCAACAGAATCACTTACACCTGCTAAATCCCGATTTTGAAGCTCACCCCTTGACTCAAAATCTCCTCCCTCAGTGGCATTACCTTCAACGTTCTCTTTATCATTCACACGAACATCCGTTATATCCCCTATAGCCTGATTTTCAATCACACCCGATGGTTCATTAACCTCAACTACACCACCATCAATGACAATCGATGACCCGTCAATCCCACCTGACATTCCCTTCTCGCCAACTAAATCCTCATTTACCGCCTTTGGAAACAACCGTCGAGCAACAGACGCCTTACCCCCAGATTCCAGATCATCCTCACCACCACAAACATCAGAACACTCAGATTGTCCCATACCCGCCTTCGAATCACCCACATCAACACCATTCTCCTCCCCATTAACAGAACCCTTTTCAACCACATCCCCAAAACCCTCTAAAACCGGCATTGACCCGGTATTCTCGACAAAATCAACCTCCATATCATCATTCCCCTCTTCCTTCTCCAAACCCTCCTCCTCAACCCCACAAACGACGTCGTTCTCGGGTAGGGTTTTACTAACTTCAACAACATCATCATTCTCCTTATTACCAGTCAATTTACTGTCGGTAGGGTCCACATCAACAGTAGATATATCGGTAGATTGCATGTTAAAACCCTAATTGAAATCGCAAAAACATTAAAAAAAAACGACAAAAAATAGATAAAAAAAGAAACAAATTCTAAATGAAAATAAGGGGAAAAGGGCAAATTGTTGAGAAAGTATGGATTTTGAGGTACCTGAGTTGTTGAGTAGTGAAGGATACGAAAAATCGCAAGAACTCCGTAGTAGTTTCGCACGAAATGTTGTGGTGACTGGTGGTTCCTCTTGCGTTCTCTATGCGGAGTTAACTGAGAAGGAGATATATGAGAGACACGCAAATAATTACTCCCTCGTAGAGTTGTAGACACTACTAGTCTACTACACACAAATCAAGTCGTATCGTGCTCGGGTAGATTTGAGATCGGCTCGTATACCAAAAATTGAACTCGTCTAGAGTTCGAGCTTTGAAAAGGGTCATATGACAATGATAGGGTTGTGAAAAGGGTCGATCCCAGCTCGAGTTCTCATTATATGTTTTACATTTTTTTACTTTTTTAAAAATTAACTAAATGACTGTAATTATAAAATTTCGCAACAAAAAACTTATAAATACAAAAATAACATAAAATTAGAATAAATTTAAAAATATTAAAATTTGTACTAAAAAATTAAAAAGAGCGTTGAGCTGAGCATTAGATCGGTGCCTATATTAGTTCAGGAGCGGCCCATAATTGATCAATCTTGGCTAGAGCTCGAGTTGGGCTTTGACTTAACCGCTTTCAAGAGCTTGCCGAATGGATTACCCATACTCCCGAGTCCCGACTACGGAATAGTATTCAAGTAATTAGTAGTAGTACGTAGTGTCTTTTTTTTTTTTTTTTTTTTTTATGAGGATAGATCGTCGTAGAATAGTAGCATAACAATTGTTAATTTTTTTTTAATCTCAAATACGAATATGAAACAAATGTAAATATGGCGAATATGAAATATGATTGCAAGAAGTATCTATCTTTTTTTTTTGTCAAGATATATTCCTTTTCTAAATTGTACAACGAATAAGGAATGTAAAATTATGTAGTTTGAAGAAAATTTCGACCTAAATGTAACCTAATAGAGTAATAAACTATTGAACACGTTATATTTTTTTGCTTGAGCGTGTAGTAATCTATTGATCTTAATAACTTTAGAATATACTTATTGGATTATTTGCATTGAATGAAAAAAAAAACACGCCATACCATCGTTTATTATATCACAATGTTATTAATATCTATCGAACCAATTTTATAACTTTAATTATAGTGCGTTTTTTAACAAAGGAAAATAATTCATGGTGCACTTATGGATATTGTATTATGTTATTGCATCATGTTAAAAGGACGTATCAAGTTTGACCCCAAACTTATCTATATTTCCTTAGGTCAAATAACTAGCGTAGCTAGGCATGCATATTAAGAATCGAATCCACACGAACGAGAGTCATTGATAGTTGCTAAACTAGTCTCAATCATACAACCATAAGTCAATACCAACAAGTTTTGCTTCTTGTTTATCTAATCTCACTCAATAGATTGTAAGTCAACTAAAGTCTAGTCATATGGTAAGTTAAAGATTTCCAAATTTAAACCTGCCACGACTAGAGATATTCAAGCAACAAACGCAAACACTAGAGGCCACTGATATTTAATAACACAAACAACAAAATCTTCAATTTATGACATCTCAAGCCCTCCTTAAACCATATAAATTGTCTGCTCACTAATTTTTATTCTCGGATTGTCATAACTATTTTAAAGACCCTGCAACAAACTTATCATATTTAGCCCATCTGGTAAAATGATACACAAATCGAACATTATAACATTCTTCTTTGTTGAAATTACCGTATAACAAATCTATAGTCAAACGACCACTAACAGATATACTAAGAAAAATATCAATTTGTATTTACGCCTTCATTACTACTCGTACAAAAGGTTGTATATTCGTTATTCACCGATGAACATGATTTTAGACATTTAAATTAAAAATGTTCAAATGGTATGGTTGCGCATAATTTGTTTGACCATAATTTTCCTGTTTCATTTTGTAAAGGACACACGCAACTAACTACACGCCACCGCCTACCACCCCTCCCTTTTCCCCCTCTGCCACCAAACCACCCCTCCCTTTTCCCCCTCTGCCACCAACCACCCCCTCCATATAAAACCCTTAATTATAAAAATTTTCCCTAATTTAATCTTTACTCCACATCTTATTACATTGATATTATAAATTAATGTTTGTAATTGATGAAAATAAAAGTATAACTCGATCAATTTGAGGATTAAGATTAAGAATTGATAAACTCGCTAAGAATTAGATTTTGGAAGGATGGAAAAATAAAAACCTTTTTTTTGTAGGTGGTGGAAAAGGTATGAAAAATACTAGTAAAAGAGTAATTTGTGTTTATACATTATCATTTGGGCAGTAGGTGGATTATACATCTGATATATTACCACCAATTTTATAATTTATGAGCATTGTAATAAACTTTTTGAGTTTTGTTTTAAAAATTACGAGTTTACTATAAAGTTTATACGTTTATTCACTTTAAACATTAAGTTCTAAAAAATTACAATAAAACTCAACAAACATTCATATAAATTTAGTACGTAAAATTTGAGTTTTAATGGAAATAAAATAAAATCTCACTTATAAGTTTTAATAAGCTCAAAAAAAAATATACATATGCTCAAAAACAAATAAAATTTGACGTAATAAACTAAAAAAAAACATACATATATACTCAAAAACAAAAAAAGTTGGATGTAGTAGGGTAAAGCGCCTTAAATTTGTGAATGTAGTAAACCTGGAACCATTTTTCCCGCCAAACTGCAGAAAAGGAGCGCAAGGAGAGGAGAGGAGAGGAGATACGACAGCAGCAATGGAGAGAAGCAATGGAGAAAACGCAATTACAAAAATGCAGCAAAATCAAAGAGGTTCAACAATGGAACCTTACAATTGCGATCTTACTCATCAATGGCGGCTATATTTCCCCCAAATTGAGCTCTCCTATCAAGATTCCAGATACCTTCTCGTCTCCAAGCTCGTCTGCTTCTTCGCTTCTCCTCGCGGCCAATTTTTCGTCTCTCAGGTACTTTTCTATAACCTAATTTTCACATTTCCCCTCTTTTTGTTAGTTATTTATGTTATTTTTCACGGATTATATAATTGAAATTGAAACGGTTAGGTTTATCAGGCTTGATTAGTATCCTGATACTTCTGAGCATTGTTTCCGACGTGCGAGAGTTATTGAATTGTCTGTCTTGTTTGTTTCCATGATCGATGAAACATGATACTGTGACATTGGATGATCAAACTTCAGTGAGGTGCTGAAATTGATTAAGTGCATGTCCTTGATTCGAGATATTGTTGTGCTCTTGTGTATACTAGTTTCACAATCATCGGACTCACTGGACCATCATCGAATCACGAATCAGTTTGAACATACCCTGGCACGCACTTAAACCTATATACTTCCTTTGTCCCGGTAAATAGTTTACATTTACTTTATTTTGTGGGGGGGAATTAAGCAAATGTAAACTATTGACTGGGACGGAGGGAGTAATGTAACATGCTTCAAACGATACTCTTATTCATTGTGAATTAAGCAATATGACGGAGAAAGGGATTTGCGCTAAATATTTTAATTCTGTCATTTCACCTGGAGTGGAGCTATTGACTGGGACGGAGGGAGTAATGTAACATGCTTCAAATGATACTCTTATTCATTGTGGATTAAGCAATATGGCGGAGAAAGGGATTTGCGCTAAATATTTTAATTTTGTCATTTCACCTGGAGTGGAGCTAATTATGCAGTTAAGTTATGGTAGAAAATATTGAAAGCAGGCGTAAATTATGGACGTTTTAGTGAGCAGGGCAAATATTGACTATCTGGAACGTCGAGATCCAATTTATCAGTTTGCTTTTGTTATGAAAGATCATAATGCTCAACCAAATGTTGTAGGTTAAACATGTAGACGGGGTGTTTTCTTTGTCACTCAACATTCAAGAGTTCAAAAAGATATGCGATCTTGAGTGTTTCTACACGAATCTTGAAGAAAACCCTAAAGATGCACTCTTATGCATGGGAATGGCCATTCATAAGGTACAACTTTCAGTGAGTCTTATCGCAGCTATCCTATGCTTTCCTGTTGTTTCACACCCATAGTAAGTAGATGGTAATGAAACTTTATTTTTGTCCTGACGGAATGCTTCTTCAAACACAGGTTATGTCTCTCAAGGAGAAAAGCAAGTTGGATCCTTATCTAAAAATAAATATTCGGCCTTATAACTATCCCGAATCTATGATTGCTTTGAAGAACCTTAAAGCAGCCTATATCGGTAAGTATAAAACAACTTTGACTCAATGTTTTGCTGAAAAAATCACCTAAGACTCTCTGAAATTGGTAAACATGTCAGGCAAAAGAAACTGATGATTTTATTTAATGGGTTGAAATGGCAGATAGGCTGGTATCTGTAAGGGGCACTGTTGTAAAGGTAAGCACCGTTAGACCGTTGGTGATTCAGATGACATTCAAATGCACTCAGTGTGGAGCTGACATAGAACGTTTTTTTCCTGACGGGAAATACTCTCCACCAGCAAGATGTGTGATGCAATGCTGCAAAGGCAGAACATTCTCTCCGATGAGATCTACTGCACAGTCCATTGATTTTCAGAAAATAAGGCGAGACTCTTGTCCACTGAAAATCGAACGAGCATGACCATCCTTAGATTTCAATATGTCTAATAATTGAAGTAGTCATGTATATTATTTTATCTAGACCTTAGATGTAGTGTTATGTAGTCAATTTTTAGGCTGCAGGAGCTTCTGAAACCTGAAAATCATGAAGAGGGGCGGGTTCCTCGAACAGTCGAATGCGAACTTACTGAAGATCTTGTAGATGCTTGCATTCCTGGTGATGTGATGACAGTAATGGGAATTATTAGGCAAATTAATAACTACATGGACCTTGGAGGAGGTATTTCCTAAACATAACGTGGATCTCTTTGTCTGTCTCTTCCTGTATGAATGTATATTGTTTGTCTATGTTAATGATTGTGTCAGTCAAAAGCCTGTTGGTATGTGTGAGCCATGTCTTTCTAAAGATAGTGATTGATGACTGAGTGACTTGATTCGGTGCACATAAAATGCTATGTGAAGTTCCTTTTTCTTTTTTTGAAGCAAACCTAACTAACATCTATAACTACTTCATGTGGAAATTTTCAGGGAAGTCAAAAAGCAAGTACCAAGGATTGTATTATCTTTATCTGGAGGGAGTTTCTGTTACAAATTCCAAATCACAGTCTATTCCAGAGGGATCCCAATACACAACTGCTGATGCTAGAGCGTCTGAGATGTCTGATTTATTTTCCTTTTCTCCAAGGGATCTGGAGTTCATTGTGAAGTTCTCTGAAGAACATGGTCCAGATGTCTTTCGACAAATAATCCAGTCTGTATGTCCATCTATATATGGCCACGAACTTGTTAAGGGTAATATAAATTCCTGTTATTTCATTTTTAGGGTTACTCCAGTTTATTATTTCTTCATTTCAGTGTGGGTCTTATCTATAGATGATTTCTGTGTGTGGTCCTAATGCGTACTGTGCATATTATGGTGATGTGAATTGTCATTTCATGCGGACATGCAATTCACGAAACTCATCCCTGATATAATAGTCTAGCATCTGAAATTGTACACCGTTCCTTATGAGTCTCCTTTTCACTCTTGGAACTCAGTTTCTTAGTCTCTGTAAACGTGCACATACCTTAGAAGATACACAATTGTTTATGTCTGAATATGTTATGTCTGGTGGACGTATTAAATCGTGTAATTAGAGTGCTAGACTGCTGTGATGAACCAATTCAGCAATCTTATAGGGCTAAAGGATTTCTAAATTTGAAATATAAGACAGAACTGAGGCTACAACAATGACAATGAAGTCTTAGTCCCAAAATTATTTTTTAGTCAGCTAGTATGAATCATCATATGGGATTGTCAATGTGGTAAACATTTAGAAGGGACTATACGCTAGGAAATGAATAGTGTGAAGAGAAGAAAAGAGAAGTATATTAAAAATTTGAGAAACTTACCAAAGAATATTTTTAAATGAACCGAAAAAATTGAGAAAATTAATAGAAGAAAGGTAAAATAAAACATCAAATAACAAGACAAAAAAAAGAAAGTTAAAATCCATCATTCACATGAATTATTTCCTTCCACTCAGTCATCACCAGTTTTGTATCCTTCAATCCCATGCAAACTCATATTGCTTAGAGTCACCCTTGTTCATGTTTTCTTAGGTGTTCCTCTACCTCTCAAAGTCTTTTCACTTACCATCATCCAAGTGTCCTAACACGTTCCTTATTTACCCTTCATTTGGATACAAGAAAGGAGGATTGGGAGGGGAGGATGATAGAGCAATGTCTCCCTCCAAATATTTCCTATGTTGGCAGTACTTTTATTCTTCTTTTAGGAGGGAAATAGAGGGATTTATTTTTCCTCCAACTCATGTTTGCTGACCAAATCAAAGGAAACTGTTCTCCTCCCTTTCCCTTCAAAACTCTCTATCCAAACAAAGGATTAGTCTTTGTGAAATTCATAAATGTGTCTGGGCCACAATTTAAAACCAAAGCAAGATCTGTCTTATGCCTAAAAATGTATCCTAGTTCTTTTTGTCTTCAGTGTTTCCTAAGTTAAAACTACTACACTATGTTTACAGCGGGAATAACTCTCTCTTTGTTTGGCGGCGTGCGCAAGCATTCGATGGATCAAAATAAAGTACCTGTCAGAGGAGACATTCATGTCATAGTAGTTGGTAAGCACATGTCGTTTCTCTATGTTTTCTTAAAATTGGGGCTCCATGGAGACTCCTGTGCGCCTTTAATTCACGTGCAAATTACAGCATAGCATTGGAACTTTCTTATACTCAGGTGATCCTGGATTGGGCAAGAGCCAGTTGCTTCAGGCAGCAGCTGCAGTCTCTCCTCGTGGCATTTACGTCTGTGGAAACGCTACGACAAATGCTGGCCTTACAGTGGCTGTTGTAAGGGACCGCATGACGAGCGACTATGCTTTTGAGGCTGGTACTGATTCTGCATGCTTCTTTTTACTGCATATATATCGACCACGTTTGACCAATATCTGAAAGTCTGAACTAGAAGTGCTTGGTTATTACATTTTGTTTTTGAAATACTTTTAGAGCATTTTGCTGCAAGTTCTTGTGGCTACTTACAATTTGGAATATATCTTCTGACATCTTAGAGAAAATCATCTTTCGAGGCATTGATTGGTTTCTCTGAACTTAGTATATGACAGTGATTTACATCTACCCCACTGGATTTTAAGTAGCATGGAAGAATCTGTAGTTTCATCTTTAGCTGTTACCAAGTCTGTTCTCTAAGAAAGGCGTCTTAGAACTATTTGACTGTTCTTCTGTTCGTAGTTTAGTGTATTCTACACACTTGGTTTTTTTGTGGTGCTTTGAACTCATGTAAGGTGTGTGTATGTCTATTGCTGGAACCTGGAAATTATTTTTTTCCCCACAGAACTGTGAGAGAAGAATGTTTACTTCTGTGACGAGTCCACATGCAAGTTATAACATCTTCGTTACATTACTAACTCTCTTTCAGAAATACATGATATCTTTGTTCCAGGAGAAACTAGTAAAGTGCCAGACAATGGCTACTCTCAGAAAGGATATGTTGCCTACTTGCCTTACATTAGGTGTGATAAGGTCCTTATGCATGCAGGAAATTAGCATTGCTGGATAGGGTTTTCAGGAAGTACCTCGATAAAAAATTGTCAAAAGCAGACATAAATGAATCTGGAGGTGTAATTAGTGGCAGCTATAACATTATAAGTAAATTCAGTGGGACGCTCCGAGGGGTGTTGCACCTAAACAGCTACAACTCTCCTATTTGGGGTAGACAACTAAGTCCTAGATCATAACAAATTCCTATCTAAGCTATGTCCTCTGACAGAAAGCACGTTCTGTTTTCCAACACATTTGTGGAAAATTGACTACATGAGACTATGAGAGAGGTAAGGCT
>LHUT01000957.1:0-35206 GCA_001412135.1 Silene latifolia subsp. alba
ATTGGCCATTAGATGTGATGTCGTTTTTAAATTTCGTTTGAGTTGTGTTTCTGTTTAACACAATTTAGTTTGTTTGTGTATTTTAGGCCCTGAGTTGAATTGCGTACTTAGGTGAGTGTTATATTTCATCTTTGTACTCATAAACTCATTGTCACATCGTTTACTTGTTTATTGTGTGTAATAAAATTAATGGCCAATGTTTTTTTAATTTTCTTTTTGAAGTTTATCTTTTTTTTTTTAGTCAAAACAACTCAACCTATCAACTTCTATTATATTAAGTTGGTTAATATATAAATAATATAATACACGGTTTTCGAGATTCTAGGGTCTCAGAACAAAATTCTCTTGAAATCATACATAAAATTTCTCGGATCACGTAAAACAATCACACAAAATTTGAGAAGCAGCGGAGGACTTTTGCGGGTGCCGGTATGCGATAAACCAGCATTCGTCGAACCTCAGATATACTCGTGAAAAACGGATTAATACTCGTTATTTGGGTTTGAAATCGAATTGGTTAACTCCTTAAATGACCTTGGAAACGTGATAGAAAAACCGGGAGAAAAAAAACGTGGTCTGGTACGCCCTCCCGAACGCTTCAAATTAAAGTGTATAATACACGGTTTTCGAGATTCCAGAATCCCGAAACAAAATTTTCCGGAAATCACACACAAGGTTCCTCGGGTCAGATAAAGCAGCCACACAAAATTTGAGGAGCAACGGAGGACATTTGGGGCGCCAGTATACGATAAAACAGCCTAAGTCGAACATGAGAACATCGCGAAAAATGGATTAATCCTTGTAATTTGGAGCTTTAATCAAATAAGGTAACACCTTAAACAACCTTGAACACGTGGAAGAAAAATCGAGAGGAAAAGAAACATGGTCCGGTACAACCTCCCGAACGGCTCAAATTGAAGTGTAATACACGTTTTTAGGGATTCCAGGGTCCCGAAACCAAGTTCTCGGGAAATCACACAGTAGGTTCCTCAGGTCAGACAAAGTGACCACACCAATTTTTAGGAGCAATGAAGGACATTTGAGGCGGGTGTCGTATACGATAAACCAGCATTAATCGAACCTCGGATAATCGTGAAATTGATTAATACTTGTTATTTGGGGTTAAAATCGAACAAGTTAACTTCTGAAATGACCTTGGATATGTGGTAGAAAAACCGGGAGAAATATAAACATGGTCCGGTACGACCTCCCGAACAGCTCAAATGAACTGTATATATACACGGTTTCGGAATTTTAGGGTCCCGGAACCAAATTCTGCGCATATCACACGAAAGGTTTCTCGGGTCAAATAAAGCGACCATATAAATTTTGATGAGCATTAGAAGGCATTTGAGGATATCGATATACAATAAATCAAACTGAGACAATCTTCTATATTTACTACCAATAGGTCTTGGTATAGACGNNGTCTATAATGAGAATTTGTGATTTACTACTCCACATACCTTAAAATAAAAAAAAACACTACTTATTCAATGAGACGGGTTTTCAATACCGTTGTGGTATATGACTCGCACTAATTATTCCACGAGATGCCGTTTTACCCAACATTACATCAAATGTTTACTCAAAATCCACATTTCATGACCTTCGTAGAAACTTCGTACTGTGGACGGTGGTGGGATGTCGCATTTTTACAACAGTTTTTTAAGATAAAATCATACGAGTGCGTAAATAGCAGCCTTTTCATTTGCAATCACTCTCAAAGTCTCACTTTGTTAGGTACTTGACCCACTTAACCTATCTTCTTTGTGGGCCCAGCCCACCAGTAAGATAAAGTGGAGCACTTTTCCTTGAACTGTGTAAACATCTTAATTTGTCTTTTTTTTTTTTTTTAGAAAAAAACCCGAAGGCCTTTTAAATTAACGATAAAACAAACAAAATAGCAGAGTTCGCGATTGGTGGTAGCACGCTCGACCACTCAAATCGACCCAAAATCCTAGGAACAATATGAGCTAAAGCATGCGCAACCGCATTGTTTACACGACTCGTAAAAGACCACACAACAGAATTAAAAGAAGACGAAATAAAACTAATGTCTTGGATGACAAGCGAAAAGATACTCCTTCCCGACTGCTGCTTCCTAATGGCTTCGATAACTTGAAGGCAATCACTTTCCATAACAACGTTGGAATAAACCAAACGCAACGCTTCCTTCAAGCCTTCAAACACCGCCACCGCCACCGCTACATGAGCCTCCCAAACCCGTTCATCTACAAGAGACAATCCCCATAGAACATGGCCACTCTCATCCCGACACACCACCCCACATTTGTCTTTGGTCTTACTTAGTTACCATAAGTTATACGTAAGACTGATTATAAGTTTTACTATTTTGATCTAAAGCAATAAGTTAATAAATCGAGATTTTGTAACTATTTTATAGTTAAATGTAATTACAATTGAAAAATAAATTACCATAAGCTATAACCCTGATTATACTATTTTGATTACATTTAATCATAAAATAGTCACATATATCGTTTAAAGTTTCAGACGAAACATGGTTGTGGATACAAGAATTTTCGACATTAATGGATATGTCTAAACAATTTAGTATTTCGTATACAAAAGTTTTTACGTAACTTCTTTCTCCATGAGCCATGAATATATTGTCAAAAAGAAAAAACCATGCATATCAATTTTACAAGGATGAGTAAAAGGGTGACCTCTCACAATCGATTAAAATAATGTTAAAAGGAACTGTGATTAGGAGATGTCATAAGTCATATCGAGTAATAGAATACTATGGAGTATTACGAATGAGTAATGGTTCAATGTAAAGTTATTTCTCGTTAGAATGGTATGCTAAATTTCACTTAATTTTATTTACAGCTAGTCTTGTTATAGACGAATATATCCGTCTACAGCTAAAGACGGGTCAAATAATTTGAAAGTGGTGATATTTTTGGCCCCACCACCCCACTTATTGCTTGTCCTATTAAGAATATGGTATTGTATTTGATCCATCATGAGATTTTATGTTTTATTTATGCACAAGTAAAATCAAGTTCTAGTGAATTTGAATTAATAATTTATTAACTTTTATTATACGAAATAAGCATGTATTATCATTTTTCCCGTTTCATCAAAAGTTCAATGTGAACATTTGAAATCTGTATTCAAGTAAATGAAAAATTCGGGTAAATGAAAACGAATATACAATTAAACCATATTAACATATTTGTATTATACAATTTTGATCATTCTATCCCGACCGTCTCTCCAAAATTTTAGCGAATGACTCAACGTACCTTCAAAATGAAGTAGAGTTCCCTTAAATGACAAAAGGCAAGAAAATTATACAACGGAACCCCACAAACTGTACAAAGAGATGAACATGTGCAACCACTAGACTACAAAACTAATTTATTCTCAATTTATTCTCAATTCCCACGTCCAATAATTTGTCAAATGCGTCAATTTTTATGCAAATTCTCTCATTTTATCTTCATATAACACCCTTTTAATCCTTTTTATCTAAACTTTTGGGTATCTTTGAAACCTTGAATTTTCAGGTTCAAAGAAGTAGATAGCTGTCACTGTATTATCAGCAGTGAACTCAGATTTTCTGTTAAACTGGGATTCTATGCTTGACCAACTGTACAAGGTAACCTACTTTTTTTAATAATTTAATCAGCATGTTTGTTTTGGTTGTGACGGTCACAAGCTCGTGATGTCTTACTTTTTAATATTATTTAAATCGGGTGTTAGTATTGGCAAGCTTGTGACGGTCACAAGTAAGATTATGTAATCTAACAGCAAATCTTGCTTTTTTAATATGGTATTGTAGTAGTTTTGATTGAAAGTCTTTAGCTTTAGAATAATTTGACTGTGAATTTTGATGTGGATTTCTTGACCCAATTTTCATCTCGGGTTATTCGGAAACAGCCTCTTTGTGTTGCTAGAACAAGTGTAAAAGATCGCGTATATCCGACCCCTCTTACCCCGTAATGTTATTGTGGTTGTAGTATTTCACTATTTCTCTGTTGAGGTAATTGTTAATCTGTTATCATCATTTCTGTGTTTTAGGTGTTAGGGTTTTGATTTCTGAACTGGGTGTTTTTCATTTTGGATAAAGATGAGATCTTGAATATTGAATTGGGTGGGTTTTGAGCTGATTTGAAAGATTTGGGGTTAATCATGGAGAAAGTGGTGAATAATGGGGGTAAAACTATGGAAAATCAGTCGAGTTTTCGAAAGGTAATGGAAAAACAAGTGAGTTTTCAAAATGGGGTGGATAAAGTGGAGAGTTCTGGTAAAACTATGGAGAAACTTGGGAGTTTTCGAGGTGGGGTTCGAGGGTTATTGGAGAAACAGAAGAGTTTGCATTTGAGAATGGAGAGGCAATTGAGTTTTGTTGGTAGTGAGAGGAAGAAAAGCAAGGAATCCCCTGGAAAGCGGGGCGATACGCCTCTTCATTTGTTCGCTAGAGCCGGTCATTTGAGCAAAGTTAAGGAGACTCTTCAGAGTTGTGATAATGGTGCTTGTAAGAGCTTGCTTTGTATGCAAAATCAGGAAGGAGAGACTCCTCTCTATGTTGCTGCTGAGAATGGACATGCTGCCGTAGTAGCGGAGTTCTTGAATTATCTGGACTTGCACACTGCTTCAATTGGGGCAAGGAGTGGTATTGATCCCTTTCACATTGCTGCAAGACAAGGTCATGTTGGTAAGTTTCTGTCTCGGTTGTCGAGTTTTCTTTGTCTATTCTTGGCTTCTAGTTCAAGCTCACTTTGAATTTGCTCGGATATCATTTTTATTTTATACTCCCTCTATCCCGGTCATTTGTTGTCATTTTCCATATTGGGGTGTCTCAGTCAATTGTTGTCCTTTCTATTTTAAGAATGAATTAATGAGCAGTTTGATCATTCACACTCAATTTGTTCCGCTTGTCATTTAGTAATTGGCTCCTTCCTCTTTTCTTGATCTTTGTGCCAAAACCAAAGGACAATAATTGACCGGGACGGAGGAAGTATTAGATTAACTAAATCTGCTATGTGCGAGTGGATATTTTCATGCTAAAGCATTCCGGTGTTCTTTGATAATGCAGAAGTGCTAAAAGAACTTCTCCGAATTTTCCCAAACTTGGCCATGACAACTGATCCATCTAATACAACGGCACTTCACACTGCTGCTACTCAAGGCAACATTGATGTCGTAAATCTTCTCCTGGAAACCGATTCCAACCTTGCTAAGATAGCCAAGAATAATGGCAAGACTTTGCTCCACTCTGCAGCTAGAATGGGACATTTAGAAGTGGTTAAGGCCCTATTGCAGAAGGATCCCAGTATTGGAGTTAGAACAGATAGAAAGGGTCAAGTTGCATTGCACATGGCTGTTAAAGGCCAAAATCAAGAGATTGTTATTGAACTGCTTAAACCTGATTCATCTATCGTGTGTCTAGAAGATAATAAGGGAAACACAGCTCTGCATATTGCAACAAAGAAGGGTCGCACAAAGGTCAATTTCTATTCTACTAAGTTCTTAAGTATGAGTGTTAGTCTAATTTAATCCCCTCCTTACACCAATGAGCATGTGCCTACATATACACTCGCGATGGTATGAGGTCTTAAAATGGAGTAATGTGAATGATTTTATGCCTAGTTTAGTTGAAATGGTTCGTCTAGACCCCATGGTGCATGGTTATTCTCCCATTAATATCCAAGGGCTTTCCTCTTTAATTTTTGTTGCCATTTAACCCCACCTATGATAAAACCTCGTATATGATTCGTTTGGGCCGAGCAAGTTCGGGCAGGAACATATTGGTTATGTTACTCACTTTGGGGCAAGTCATTTTGGGCACATAGCCGCTTCGGGCAGGGTGGTTACAGGTCTGATCATTCTGGTCTCTCGTCTGAATTGGATCTTTTCGAGCCAATTTCTTTAGGTTTGTCATTTATTTTGTAGATGAACTTAACTCTGGTTTCGAATTAGTTATTTTACCGTTATTAGGTATATTTGGGAGTGGGATAGTTTTGTCGGGTAGTTTTGGCCTCGGCATTTGGTTCGCATCAATATTGGTCCAAGATAGTACAATTTGAGTACTTGTTGGATCGGGTTAATTTAGTTTTATCTCTCTGTCAGGTTACTGAAGTCGGGTAGTTGAGGTCGGGTCTGTTTTGTCATGTCTACTTATGAACATATATGAAGAAAACTGCATATTTTGGCTGTAAAGCTCCATTATCATGGACATCCTATGTGTGGACATTTCAACTAAATTACTCATAAATAACTCATACCGTTCATTTCATGATCGTACTAAACAAGCTAGAACTAAATTGATCAGTACTGAAATTTGCACCATGATTATTTCAATTCTGTAAATTGACATTGGGTTGTTATTGCTGCTAAGCCTGCTATAGCTTTGTTGATCTGGTGTCTGGTGAAACTTATATCTTTATTGAAACCTGCAGATTGTCCGTTGTCTTCTATCGATTGAGGGCATAAATCTGAATGCCATTAACAAGGCAGGTGAGACTGCATTAGATATTGCTGAGAAAGTTGTACCTCCGGAGCTTGCTACCATCTTAAGGGAGGCCGGGGCCCTGAGTTCCAAAGAGCTCGGAAAACCTCCGAGCACTGAAAAGCAGCTTAAGCAAAGTGTTAGCGACATCAAACATAACATTAAAAGCCAGCTGAAACAAACACATAAAACTGATATTAAAGTTCAGAAGATTGCAAATAAGGTCAAGAAGCTCCATAAAAATGGCCTGAACAATGCGATAAATTCGGCTACAGTTGTTGCTGTGCTCATAGCCACTGTTGCTTTTGCTGCTATATTCCAAGTTCCGGGTCAGTATGTGGAACAAAAACAGACCGGCGCTTCACTTGGGCAGGCTGAAATCGCAAATTCAGCGGCATTTATCATCTTTTTTGTGTTCGACAGTGTGTCACTGTTCATCTCTCTGGCTGTTGTTGTCGTCCAGACATCTGTGGTTGTCATAGAGCAAAAAGCAAAGAAACAGCTCATGTTTTTTATAAACAAACTCATGTGGGTGGCTTGTATTTGTATTTCAGTCGCCTTCATCGCTCTATCTTACGTGGTGGTCGGTCCACACGTGAAATGGCTAGCAATATGGGCAACTGTCATCGGGGCTGTGATAATGATCCCAACTATCGGGTCCATGTGCTACTGTGTAGTCAGGCATCGAATAGAGGGATCGAGAAGGATTAAGAAATCCGAGAGCAAGTCCCTCTCCTATCCTATGTCTGTAAATGTATCTGATCCCGAGTACCTGAGCAGTGAATATAATAAGAAGATGTATGTACTTTGATGAAACTAGGAGGCAGAAAACAAGAATGAAGAAATTGGATTTGCTACTTCTGTAAAGAGCTACTCTCCTTTGGCACGGTCCTGCGGTATGACACATATTTAAGTCGGGAGGTCGAGACTGTCGTTATTATAGAATATCAAGTCGTCAAAATAAACATGTTATATATATTCAGCGAGCTTTTAGGCTGAATTTATCGTTAGTAGCATGGTATTATTAACGCGATTGAAGTTTTAAGTTGAGATAGAGTAGAGCCAAGATCCATTCCTGTAACCTGGCAAGTATCATTTCTCATGCTAACAACAGTCAGAAATCAGAATGTTGGAATGTAATCTACTATTAATGCAACTACAATTTGTAGTCATATTCCCTTTTCGGTTTAGCTGAATTCAGGTTGTCATGTACATGACCGGGATTCAAAACCCGTTATCAAAACTGTCTTTGTGGTTCCTACTTCCATGTTTAACACAGAATAGTCGCATCTGACAGTCCGATTTGCAACCCATGTTTAGCACTACTACTTTAACTAGTCTCAGTTTCAGGAGCGGACCCAGGATTTAAAGAAGTGCAGAACTGTCTGCTCATATATAAACTGAAAAAATCAGATTTGACAACTACACTGTATTTCGCTCATTTGGCGAGCTCAGATCGTCCCCTCAAGAAGCCTTTTTTTTTTTTTGCTAACCCCTTTCTTAGTTTAATTTCCTTTTCAAATAATGTAATAATAAAGTCCGGCTCGGAGAGTTGGGTAGCCGGGTAGGTACTCTGTAAGGAAACTTTCTTTATTGCTGCCAAAAAAAAAAAATGAATCCATCATGTTGTTTCGGTTGGATTTTGATGACTCGATTGTGAAAATCATAACGAAGTACCGTTGGCACCTAAAAATTCCTTAATGTAAGGGGCAACTCACTAACCACAAAATCAACCCTTATTTTGGATGTTCGATACTAATACATAATAAAAGATCGTTTTTTTTTTACATTTGACCTATATCATATAAAAAGGATCATATCTCAAAAGCTCAGTAAGAAATTGTCTTCTATGGAACTATCTAGAAATAATATACCATTTTCGCCGTAATCTTCCTACTTGACCTTTTGTGACTAAATTTGCGACTCCGTTTTCGTAGATACCAAAAAGCTTTCGATACTAATTTATGCTTTGGCCAACCCGAGGTGTCTTATGTCGTCCGTGTCTTGTCCCAATTTTGAAGGACTCTACGTCAAGAGCATCTGACGTTGTTCTGCGGACTGTTATTTGAAAGGTAATCCTAGTCAGGGCCTTCCTCTTTGTTCTGATATGAGTATGATCTTGTTCCGGGATGATGCATGTGATTCTGATTGGGCTGGTTGCCCCCTGACCAGGCGTTTTGTATAGAGGAGATAAAGTCTACTTTATCAGTTTTATTTAAGTTTTAAGTTTATATAGTACTCTGTATTAAACATTTCTCCTATTTTCTCAACATGAAATCTCACATGTGACATTTATGATGAGTGGACTCTTTCACCTTAACAATATTTTATATTATTCCTGATCTTTTACAATTATCGTCCCTTGTGCCTTAGCTTCTCTTTGCAAGACAATCTTACATGTTATCGCAAACTTATTACATTCACAAATCACAATAATGACTCTTAAACATTGATTCAAGTATTTAAAAACGTCGGCCATTCTTATAAACTTGTTGAATTGGCTATGTATCTACGTATCTATCATGTTTATGGGAGCTAACTTCTTTGATGTGTCGTGTGTTCAAATATCGTCGGTTGCTATTTTGGACGTACTTGTTATCATGTTTATTGAAGCTTCTGTCATTTGTCAATGGTCATGCTTTGATAATGTTTTTTCCCATCAACTATTTTGTCAAAGTTCCTTGTATGATCCCTTATATATTTGCCTAATTTAGTACCGTTAGTATTCCATCTATCTCATTTATTTATTTGCTTTTAATTAATTAAAATATTTCTTACAAAAAATAAAAAAGGCAAATAAATGATTGAGACAAAGGGAGTACCATCTGACTATATGTAGTATTTTTTAGTAGTACTCGTATAAATTTTCCACGTAAATGGAGCCATGCATATTATTTACATTAGCAAATACGGAGTACAAAGTCTAAGATTAATGAAACTAAATAAAAATAATGTATATAGAATGATTTCCAATTTATGTTTAAATCTAATTGAAAATCACCTATCTACGAATAGAAACGATCATGCTCTTTTATATATATCATAAATTATTACGTAATACACAAATGTCGTTGTAAAAACAGCTAAGAGAAGTATTTTACTTAAACAACCCCATTAAAATAACTTCACCATCCACCATGTTTCCTTGATAAGAGTTTAGAGTATATATCATGTTTTTGATAGACGATATACAATATTTTAACATAAAATTATTTTTTATTAACCTTTGTTTATGTGCACACCACAAATTCTCGTGTAAAAAGCGTTTTGATTATTACTTTTTCATTTGTTCATTTTATTTTGTCCTTTGTTTAACAGTATTACTATCAAAATCACATAAGAAACTAAAAAGTACATTAGGTTATGATTGGTGGAATACATTATTCCCTCCGTTGAGTTTACTTTTGGTTTTACCACAAAGATTGAGAAAAGAGGAAGGATTAATTATTGGATAGACTAAATTGAATGTGAAAGACCAAATTGTCAATCAAAGGCATTACTAAAATAGAAAAGTAAACAATTAAGTGAAACGCCCAAAAATAGAATAGATAAACAAAATAACAAATGACGATGACCGAGGGAGTACATATTTATATTATAGTTTCATTGTTATAATATTGAAAGTCATCTTTAGTCTCTATTATTAAATTTATTTTTGGTTTATGTGGTATACTTTTTATTACTGAATTTGTCTTTCGAATAAGAAATTTGAAGAGCAACGTGTCCTTCCTTGGCTCCCTCCAAACAAACAAATTAATGTTGGTGATGCACTTAAAATATAATATCGCATTTTCAAAAGGAATTGAATGCATAAGTTAGGATAATTATGAATTTTTTTTTTTGTCAAATGAGCGAGTCACAAGCAAATGAGGGTTTAGCTAGGAGCGTGTATCCCACTGTAGGATTGGAAATTTTAGTTAAAACTTTCATTTTTCTTCTCGAGATGACCTATGACATTACTCTTTCGTCCACGATGAAATGTTTTGCCCTCTAAAACCCTAACTGTAAATTATGGCTCTGTCAACATAACTCAAATCGGCTACCCATACTTTATAAAATACCTCCAACTTAACCAATACATTATAAAATCTTCAATTAGTATACGTAATTAATTAATACCTCCCCTTAGGCCTGTATTTATTATTTCCATTGAAAAATTTGGATTTTGAGCAAGGTGCTGTTAATTTGAGAAAAAGGAACATATATCGGATGTACTACCTCCAANTTATTTGTTGACTTAAATTTGTACAAAATTAAAAGTAGATTTTTTGTTGGGTATTGTAAAATAATTTCTTAAAATTTAAAGTGCAGGTCATAAAGTAAATTTAAAATGACAATTTTATTAATATAATAATGCAACCTTGGTTTAGTATTTTGTAAAACTAAACGTGCAAAAAAAAGAACTGAAATTAATTTATTTATTTTTTCAACCACCACTAACAAAACAAATGCATATTTTCCTTAAATCTCTCGGCCAATCAAAAAGCTTAAAAAAAGTCGGATTTACCGTCTCTTTAGCTGCAGACATAGCAAGGAAGCCAGCACCCATCTCAACTTCCTGCAACCCAACCACAACAATTCCAACATCCGAAGCTGCAGAACCCAACCAAGCCTTAAGTCCTTCAGGATTGGGTTTTCCCTGACCTACATTCCACGACCCAACCAAAATCTTCACACCTTCTTTTCTGGTGTATAACAATTCCTTAGCCGACAGACCTTGACGTATAATGTTATCAATCGGTCCAGGAGACGTGAGGTGCCAACCGCGAATACCTCCATGAATACCCATGCTAAAAACATACCCACCACCAATCGCCATCTTAATAACCGGACTAGTATGCGCAACCCAACCCGATGTAATATTCCCATCAAGGTCCAACAACTGGATGATACCACTAGCGTGCCCGACCCAAAGTCGGGCACCATGAGTACAGAAACACAGAACAGCTGTAGGATTGTGATGAAACTCCTGTAAGCGATTTCCGTTAGAATCCCACTGAACAAGTAACCCATTTGAGCATCCACTCCAAATTGTTCCGTCTGAAGTTAGAATCATTGCCTCGGTTTTCTTGTTATCTTCGTTAAATGCTCCTGAACCTCTTGCTACTCGGCGTACAGCATCTGCTGCACCCATTATAGCGTTGCGTGAGCGTTGCAGAAAGCCTTGAGACTTTTCCTTCTTTGATGTCGAGGCAAATTTTACTTTCTCGTCTGGCTCTGCTGGTTGATCTTGGGTCCCTGGCATCTCAGCTCGATTTTCTATGTGCCCATCGATGTTAAACACTTTTATAAGCTCCTTTGTACGCGCATCCCTGCAAAGACAGTCATCAAAGTCCAAAAACACATCGTTCATTTCTGTCTATTCACATAACTGTCTCATGGTCCCTTTTTGGTAATGTTTTTTTCTTACATAATGACTGTACTACCCTTGCTACTTTTCATTATTTACAACCCAACCCACCCTTAACCCAGCCTATTAGTACTTTTCATTGTCCATCACCGTCTATTCACTCACTTTCTTAATTCCTGTGCCATTTCAACGATGGGACAGTTATCCAGAATAGAAGGGAGTATTATACAGGGGCAGCAGAGAAGCGAGAAGTACCATAACGAGAAGGAGAGGGAAGTCGCGCACCAAATCCTGGCTCTAGCATGATCAGAAAGAATGACCTTAACATCAGAAGACGAGATGTGACAGACACCATTCACGGTAACTTGGCTTCTTAAGTCGATGTTTGCTCTCTCGACTAGCAAGGCTGCCATGTGCTTTTCCTCCACAGATAGAGAAAGCGATTTCTCGACTGACTCCCATGGCCATATCTTGATCACGCCACCTTCTCCGCCAGACCATATGTCACCTATCAAGCCACAATAACCAATGTCACTCGTATTTAAAACAAATGACCAGGACAAAGCGAGAGAGTATGGAACCATACCGTAACAAGACATGGTTAAAGAGAGAACGGGCCCCTTATGAGCCGACCAAGAAAGACCTTCTTTAAACGGCGTTGCTTCATCAACACCAGTACTCGGTTGATCCATTTTCCAAGACCGAATCTTACCATCTTTATGACCGGTCCAAACCAATCTATTCCCATGGTCAACCACCATACAATACGTAGGAGACGAGTTAGCAGACTCATAAAACGGAGCAGCTTCCTCGTCTCCTCGTCTCACCCTCCCACCGACTCCACTCCCGGCCTCATACGCATCCCGAATATTCCAAAACCTAACCCCATTCTCCTGCCCGGCCCACAGTTGTGTCTCCGTACACCCGATGGTACGGAGGAACTTCCCGACCTGAGTCTCCCTCAGCGGGTGGGGCCGGAGCTCCAGCGCTGGGGGACGGGTCGGGTGGACTGCAGCACGAGTAGGGGTTTTGAAAATGCCCACACCGCCGCTGGCGGTGAATTCGGGCATGGCGAGGCGGGAGTCGTCTTCGGTGTCGGTGTCGTCCGGGGCGAGAGACGGGGTTGGGCCGGTGTGCCCAGGGGAAGGGAGGGAAACAGAGTGATCATAGCGAACAGGAGCAACAGTCGAGGAGGAGGAGGAGGATGACGAGGAAGCGAGGGAAGGGTCGATGTCGAGGCTGTGGTTACGGTTATGATGACGGTGAGTTGGGACGCGGTTTTTGGTGACGGAGGGAGCTTCGACTTGACGGTGGTGGGAGGATAGGGAGTAGGTTTTGAGGTTGGATGGGTCTTGGTCGTCGAAGCGATCTTCCATCGCTTTCGACAGCGATTAAATGACTGGAATTAATTAATGAGTGAATTAATTAATTAAGATATGAATAATTGGGAATGAATCGATGAAATGTTGTGTGATGTGATTGCGAAATCGAGAATTGAATTAGAATTAGAATGATAATTAGAATGAGGAATGTTGTGTAGAGGGAAAGAAGGAAAGGGAAATGAGATGAGAGGGAAGAGGAGGTGAGTGGAGAAGCGGGAACAAAGGGGGAGTTAACGGTCTCCAATGTTTTTAGTTAGTTATAATCCGTTATTTTAGAGTGTGTGAGTAAATGTAAAGAATTCACGTAGATATACTCTTAATATTTGCTTTTGGTGCGGATATTTAAGTCCTTATATGCATGTGATTTTCGTCGGTACAATAGTACCATGCATATAAATTCAAAAGAGGAAACGTAAAGAATCTGTTAAACATACCGAAAAAGGAAAATCTAAAGAATTTGAGGTATGGGGAAGTAATTGTCTAGTACACTTATATGGGAGGAAGTAAATGTAAATAATTTGGCGAATGAGAGGGAGTGTGAATTCTCAAAGTAACCATGTATTTTAATTTTAAGCGTAAAAAAGTCGTCTGTCCGTGATTTGGGTTGGATCAATGACTTGAAATTCGAGGTCAACTAACAATGGGTTATTCTAGCTTAATCAGATGTCTCGTGTTCGAGCCCTGAGAATGCAGCAGTGTTAAAACTCATGGGGGAGAGTTTTACTGCCCTAGTGGTCCTACCCGACTTGTATCCGGATTATCTACCCCAAAAAAAAATGACTCGAAATTCGAAATTATGCAATTAAACTTAATTCAGATAAATTGCTCGTTAGGTCAAGTATTCCCAATCATAGTTGTACTCCCTCCCACATTTATTTGTTAACCTTTGATTAAAATACTCTCACAAAGAAAAAATGATTGGAATGAAAGGAGTATACCGAAGCAAGAAGCAACAAGTCATCTGAAAAGATTGAGGATGCTTTGTTCTTGAAACTATATAATTCCTTTAAACTATGTACTTGCGCAAACATCACACCAAAATATGCATACACTTGATGAGGCTATCTCTGTCTTTGCATATTCGGGCGATGAGATATGAATCGACAAGAGCTTTTCTGATTATATATAGAAAAAGGACCAAATGGTCTCTCCTAAAATCTTGGTAAAGACACCATTTTAAGTCCTGTAAATACGCCTTCTCTACAAACAATGTTAAGCTGATGAACCTCTTCCCGAAATAATAGCGACCCTTTTAGTTCTACCCTTGTTCAGAATGAATCTATACAGAAAAGAATGCACCCTTCGCCTCGTCAGTCCAAGTAGAAGAGAGTTACAATCTTACGGAGGTTCTTGGCTTCTTGACACGTTTCCATGAGTAATTTGCTATCGTGAAATGCAAAACAGATGATTTGCTGGACTTGTGAAATTATGTCCATGTTGCATAGCCTGCATTTCAGCAGTTTAAGAAGTTAACAAGTCTCTTGATAGACCGTCTCATTGTTATATATGTGAGACTAATCCTTTTTACAAAAAAAAAAAAAACACTATCTTCTCATTAACCCAAAAACAAAAAAAAACTGAAATAAGTAACTAATTATATTGGTGGGTCTCAAAGTCTCGTGATAATCTTATCATGAGACCGTCTTACATGAAAACTTATGTTAACAAATATCCCTCGCGTCAGAAGGAAAGACCTTTTTTCATAATGAGGGCCTATTGAATAGCAAAAGCAATGGGGCATAGGAGGCGCGGAGGGGTGGCAACAAAATTTGACAAGGACCTTAGAAGGTACCTTGGCAATGGACTAGTACAGTGAAGAACAATGTACATCTGGGGTCGACATTTGTTTTCAAGAAAAGATGAGAACTGGTCGCAAGTGACGATTCTCCAGATGCATTGCCTGTGAATCTGTGATTATAGCATAATTTACTCACAAACCTCCTAAAATTTACCCCCTCCGTTTCTTTGCCTTTTCGATCTGTCAAGTGTCCCACTTATCTGTACTGTTTAATCTTTTCCTTAATATTGTGCCATGGTTGGAAGCGAAAGAAATCAATGAAACGGAGAGTGTATAATTTTGTTCCATGTATGAAATGGAGCCAAAGACTCCTTAGTCCTTACTCTTGGTTCTGGATTAATAAGATGGAATAAAGCAAAATGATTCACTAAAGTAGTTGCGCTTCTTTGAGTTCTTTCTATTGTGAAGTATCGTTCCTACATTGTAGTTCATCTCGGGTCATCTAGAAACAACCTCTTTGTATTGCTAATACAAGGCTAATATTTGATTTCTTTGAGAAAATACAGAGACCTGTAACAATATCAACAGATAATTGAACCTCGAATTATTACATACCTGCTAGCTTCTAGCAGAGGTAAGTGATCATTATGAGGCTTCTCAACGACATTCTTCACCTGCAATAACATTGTAAGGAATCCTTAATACGGAGTACATACTCAATTATTGCCAAGATTATATACTCCATTACTCCTTGCCAGAAAGAATTTCAATGCAAGTCAATCCAATTAATTAGCAGATAGATATTCTCTGTTCACGTAACTATTAACGAGTAAATCATGAACCATATTCTTCGCTTGCATGTTAAGACAGCTTATTTTATGGAATCACACAAAATTCAAAAACATCTAAAACCTTGGAAATCGGAGAATGATAATTTTGGTAGTAACGATAAGACAATAAGGCTCTATCGAGATTCCACAGCCCTCTAACAGACTCCTTCTGATTTGAACAGATGACATTTACTCCACGAGGCAACACATGGTTCAACTGTGGAATCAGGAACCACGTTTAACATAAAGGGGTACGTATGGGGATTGAAGATATCTAGATCACCGATCTTGAAGAAAAATGTTTCCTTCAATTATAAAGTACAAAGTTTTTTTTTCCTAAATGGAAGTTCATTCAATGATTGAAAATCTGATTCCAAGAAGGAATTATAGCATGGACTTCAATGTCCAAGTGTTATGCTAGCAGCGAACCCTGCACTAACCTAATACTACTCTTCAGGCATAATGGGCTTAAGAAATAAGAATGAAGTAAATATTGAACAACTCATAATTATCACAAAGTATGTAGGAAAGTGAAGTCTTACTTTTGACAACAATTCTTGGCTCTCTGAAGACTGCTTTTTTAAACTTTGAGGCAGAATCACAGTAAGAAGTTCCGGTTTCTCAGCTCTCAATGCACCTCTAATAACAGCTGAATTAGTCCCTGAGGCACCGGAAGTATATATGTGGTTGTTCTGCAGAAACAGCAAACTTTGTCATGAATAAAAGGAAGGAAGCCAACGGCGGCATATGAAATGACGAAAATTAATTGGACGTACAGTTATGACCATAGCATAGCTAAGAATCTCGATTAGCTCTTGATGCATAAAGCCCATATTCCTGGTTCCAAAAAACCCTATTGATCGTGGCCCTTGCTGCTGGATGGCCAACAATTCCTGTAGAACATTCCAAAACGAAAACATGAGGATGACCAATAACTAAACTAGATTTAACACTCGAAAAATAAAACATAGGTAAAGCAATACAAACTACAAACTCAATTATTGCTCCATACTCCGGTCTACCATTCTCAATAAACATTCATTGCAAGGACAACTGCCGGTTGCATATTGCAAGGACGATAAAATGAGGATTACTAATAGCTAATTGATTTACTACTAATTAGTTGCGGAAGATAAGATATAGGGAAAGTAAGATGAATCGCCAGATGAATTGTTACTCAATAATCCAATGTACAAATCTAAAATACAATTACACAAACAACGGAGCAGATACCATGTTGAGAAAGAGCATAAAGTAAGTAATACTCGTATATTTTAATGCTAAAGGCTAACTAATTATATTTATTTAATGCAAAATTGCATTGACATTACGGAGGGATGGGGATGGGGATGAGGATACCAGCCTCCGGTATGTGGTGGATAAAAACTAGTATTTGATGTTAAAGCCACATTACAAAATAAGTTTCATACTGCGATATACGAGTAGTATGAAGCCATCATGTTAATTTAAAATTTTATTATCCCAGTAACAGCGGTATTTCGCCACATTATAAGTATATCGTGTGAATCCTGTGTAAGACATATTTATGCAGACGGAAAAGTCATCAACTCATCAACCCTAACAATAAATGAAGAATACAACTTCTGACTCTTGCATACAACCATCACATATAAATTTTGGTAAACTTTATAAGGTAGCCACTGCAAAATGAATAATACTGGACCTGAATGTAATCAACATCACGGATTGGTTTATACTCGGACACCATTACTGAGCTTGATCCCTCCACAAGAGATTTAGCTTGTGATGGAATTTTGGTGCCAGAATCTTCATCAGATCCAAACACGCCACTGGGATCTTCCATGCTTGGCATCCCTTTGTCCATGTTGTGAGGGTTCTTCATACTCGCAACAGCCCACTATACCAGATTATCATGTACATAAAAAACAGTCCCTGGTATTAAGTCATTAGTGAAAACCACATGCCATGATGTAAAATGATAGATGAACTCAAGCTATACCTAGACGGTAATAACTAATGATGGCATATCATCTAAAACATCAAATTTTTCTTCTGTTAACTGCAACTTTTTACAGAAAAATGACAACTATACTTTCATGTTACAACTTAAATACTTTCCAAGTATTAACTTCTATAACTGTTTATCATGGCTTCTATGGATTAAGTAGGCCCAGCATCAAACCAGCTTAAATGGAAAATCGATTAAACAGGTGAATATACCATAGACACAGCAAGTGCTGAAAGAGGAAATATATCAGTGCATAACTTTTACAAATCAGATCATCTAGCTGCATTTTCTCTGTTTTGAGCAATTTAAGTAAAAAAAAAAACACCTGTGAACTAATGTCTTGGGCTACACACGCTACCAAGTTTAATTCCGATATTAAATTAATAGAAACTACTACGTATTATTTTAGGAAGTTTGAGAATTTGCCAAATATTGACCTTTAAGAACATTTCAAATATCGTAAAAGGCCAAAATTGCCCCGGTCTTTTTTAGCTCAATTCTCTCTCCCATGCTTACTGAGGATGACTACCAAGCATAGTTTGCTTTTGAAAAATATACTACATATTATGGAATCTAAAAGTGGGAGAGAGATTACAATTTACATTGAGAGTTATCTCACCACCAATAAGTTTGTATTCATAAGAATTTTAAAGAAAAGTTTCAGAATTCTGATGATATAGTAAAAAAATGTAAGTTTGCAAAAAAATATGAATGTTCGAAAACAGCCTTTTTCTGATGCTAACACAAGGGTAAGCTTGCGGACATCCGAAACCCCGCACCCCACAATTAGAAGGAGACGTTGAGGCACTGGTGTAAAGTTGCAAGAAATTATGGAATGAATGAAACACATGTAACGTTGATTCCAATAAGCACATAGTCTTGAACAAGCATACGTAGTTGAAACAGTTTAACTTCTATCATAATACTCTATTCTGACATCTCCGTGGATCTATCGTATCTTGTCAAACGAAGTGAATCCTCAGAGCATGTACATTGAAGAGGATAGTTTGATCTTCTTATTTCTTCTCTTTCATTCTATATTTTTGACACATCATACCCTCTTTCATCTACCCACTTTCCACTATCTTCTTCCTCTTCCTCTTCCTCTTCCTCTTCCTCTCTTTTTGCCCACATCAAAGAGGATGTCATCTTCCTCTCCTCTTTCACCTTTAAAATAGACTCCACTACAATTTTTATTTCTTATTTGGCACAAGGGCCAAGACAAGAACATCCTTCATAAATGGAAGAATTCTTCCTCTTCCTCTTCAAAGAGGATGCTAAGAGGANACTCTCTTTCATTTACCCCACTTTCCACTATCTCCTTCCTCTTTCTCTCTTTGTGTCCACATCAAAGAGGATGCTACCTTCCTCTCCTCTTTCTCCATTTAAGTATAATTTTATCTCTTATTTGGCACAAGGGCCAAGACAAGAACATCCTCTATTTATAGAGGATGTCATCCTCTTCCTCTTCAAAGAGGATGCTAAGAGGATGTACCCACATTGAAGAGGACATCCTCTTAGATGAGAGATAGTGCTAAGAGGATGGTCCATCCTCTTCAATGTGGATGCTCTCAAACCCTAACAACCATTAACTTGATCCGGCAACAAATGTAGAAGGAAATGGACCCTGCCCATAATGCCAGACGAGATTCCTCCTCAAACCCTAACAACCATTAAATTAGTATCCCAATTCCTACCCATCAACCAAGAACCCATTTAACGGAAAAAGAAAGATGCTTTAGCGCATCGACTATCAGAACCTTCACTCAGCCCAACTACACTGCGGACAGAGTTGTTCATTAGACTTGTATCCATGAAGAACGGGCATTTAATAATCTACATGTAACCATATCCCTATTGGTATTACAATTTAGTAATTTACCATTCACAGAATCAGTTGCTATTTGCAAGTAATGAATTCCACCCCACAAACACATCCTGCAAACTAACGTTCATACGGCTAACCATCAGAATTCAGTATGACCGTTGCTCACGAACAATCTTGTGATCCTACTATGCTACAAACCAATCCAAGCAAAATGTAAACACAACACAAATATCCGCCAACCGGCATTATGAATCCGATGTAGATTCGAATTAATACCAAGTCCTGATAACAATGTCACAATTGACAGAAAAACAAGGCCACTACACCTAAGATTCTACTTCCTCCACCCAAAAATAACTAAACTTTCGACATCAGTACAGCATCATACTAACCATAAACTTCTAAATTTTGGAAAACAACCCGATTTCCGGACCGAATCCTAGTTCTTTTATCTACAAACAGCACAATTCAAAACCTCCCAATTCCATTTCCCACTTCAAAACAAAAATCCAGCAATAACCCAAATCCCAAAATCCACAAAAACATCATAAAAACAATCTCAATCATTCAATCCTCAAATACCAACATTACAAAAAGCAATCAAATTCCAAAATAAAACACAATTAATCAAAAAAAACAGCATAATTTAGTAGCAAAAAGGATAAAAGGATGAAACCTTGGAGGAAAAAGATGATTTTTTGGGGAGAACCCATTTGCAGTGAAATGAAGAGAAAGTAGAAGAAGTTGTTGTTGATGAAGAAGAAGAAGAAGGATTAAAAGGGGTAGACAGTAACAGCCGCAATGAAGTGGTGGTTGACATTATTTTTTTGTTGATTTTGATTTTAGTTTTTGCTTAGTTTAGGGAGATTAGGGTAGACCAACATATATATATACTTCACTTTTACAGTCAAATTTTACCTTGTAGTATCAAACTATTTTTTTGGTGAAAGATTGGCAACTTTTTGATGATTTTGTTGGAACCCCACGTTTTTGTTTTGTGTTTTGTTGGGGTTTTGAAATGATTACCTTCTTTTATTTCCTCTCGACGACTAATGGTCCAAACTTATCATAAAATACCTCATATTACTCGATTTTTAATTTACGCCAGTCGTGCAGAGGTCAACTAGTTTAGTTAATAATGTCGTGACACTCAATCCCTCGTAACCTGGGTTTGAACATTGTCAGCATCAAAATCGTCATCATAGCGGTAACATTTCTGTGTTTCTTTGTACTTTTTGTGTGTAAATGCCTCTTTGGATTCTTATATCCTTTCTCTTGGCAGATTTAGTAATTTGGTATTTCAATCGGATGTGAAGGTACATTAATTGCTTGCAAATACCCATTCCATAGCTAGCGGATCCTTCGTACCCAAAAAAAAAAAAAAAAACTAGCAGATCGTTTTTGTTCAAACGGGACTACTTACCCCGTTTTAAGGTTTGATCCTTATGTTTAACAAAGAACTTCTGAGCCGTGACTTGTGATAAGGGATACGTGTACTGGAAATAGGTACAAAATTAAAGAGTCGCTCTAAAGTCTAAACCACGCATCAACAATTAAAGAGTTACATAAAGCGGCACAGAAGAATGATATCCCAATAAATCGGCATATAACAGTAATACTCCCAGGATGGGGGTAAAGATTGAAAAAAGGGAAAGGGTCCATAGGTTATCCCTACGTTAAGAACGATAATCGTCAACACATACCATGTACATGGTACGAAAAGCTCAAAAGCACGTCTAGGTTAATAAGTCATTTCAAATTATTACAATTTGAGGGCGGATAGTAATCTAAGATATATACCAGGAATTCCCACAGATATCCCCTCAGAGGTTCAGCTTACAATAGTTGAAACGCATATCAACAGCTTACAAAACTGAATCGGGATGAAACGGATTCTCTAATTCCACTTTCAAGCTTTTGGAGATAAAAGGTGTCCTAAGATTCGCAGTACAGCAAGGCGTGGTCGTCATATATCCCATCTCTTCTTCACCCGAAACATCAAAACTGAAGATTTAATGTCATCTTGAGGTACTTGAAGCATGAACTGAACTTTCATTTTCATGGGTGCCGTTTTGGCTTTTCCGGCTTCATCTCCAACCTGGAAAAAGAGCATTTACGTGTTCAGCATTCATCTATTTCTAGCTATGGAAATAAATCCAAATTGTTAAGCAGCTCAAAAAAGTGTTTCCATAAATATCATTGTGATATTCTGTATTCGTAACACCAATCAAAAGAATTCACGTGCACGAGGAAATACTTTTAGAAAAGGGTTGATAAAAGAGAACTAAACAGGAAATAAAAAACGCGGGTCGTGCCTTACAAAGGTTCAGTTTCATTAAAATCTTCCAATTAAAAAACTATAAACAAAGAGCAATGCATGTTTCTACCTCAAACAACGTATAACTGACGATGGTTTCAACGTTGAAATGTGGGTCGGTTCTTTAACATCTCAACAATCATAGAACAATATCATACAAAGGCACTGATCAAAATTCAAAACCCGTAAGATGTTATCAATGGATTACAAATCAGGCATCCCATATAGTTCCCAGAAACATAGCCATGGTCAAAACTAAAAAGCAACTTATTAATTACTCCTTTAAATCTCAATATATCTGGCATTCATTTAAATTGTCAAGTGCCTACAAGGCTACAAGAGAAGATATCACATTACTTACCCAAAGCGACGCCCAGCCCAATCTGATCTCAGAGTCGTATCCGGCTTTGAACTTATAATCGTTGCCAGCTGTATGCTTGTACACCGTACTCCAATAGTTTGAATCAAAGTTGTACCAATAACTGGAAGCATAAATTTCATGGCAAACTTCAGAAATTTGGTATAACTTTAGATGCATATTTAAAAAGAGTGAAGGACAGTAGACTTTTCTCTCTGCCGAAAATGTCAAAAGTTGCAAATCCATCCCAATAGAAATCATCCTCTAAAATTAGAAGGAAGACGGAAATAAACCTTAATTTGTCTGAGGGACTAAAGCGCCGTTTGAATGCACATGACACTGCATTTGAAGGTAAAGAAATGCTCGGTATGAAAGACATTTCATCATCCTGCATGACTTTCAAATATTTAAATCAGCACTACTTATAAGTTGAACGCAACTAGCATACTGCATAAGCAACACAAAAACAAGTAGGTGTCCTAGCAATTCAGCGTTCGACAGATTCTACCACAAAACCGCTACAGCAACATGTCTGTAGGAGGTGACCGTAAAGTCTAAAGTCATAAACTGATATTGCACAAAAATGGAGATACTAGAAAGCACACCTTATAGGAGTATCTCAGATTCAAATTTTCATCTTTGTACAGAGCGGTGCAAAACCCATTAAGAATAGAACCTTTCACGACACCATTTACTGACAAAATTCTCTTCACTTCTTCATCCTCTTTCTCCTCTACTGACACTTCACCACAAGGAAATTTCAAAGTTGCCCTCGGCTACAAAACAAGAGCAAACAAGGACCTCAGCATGGAGAAAAATAAAACATCAACACAAAAGGAAACACTCATATTGAGGTACTCTCTTTTCCTACGACATTTCATGACTAGGTTGAGGAAGAAGGTGTAATATATTCTCAAAATTCCAGCAAAATGCAGAATCGATACTATACAATTATAAAATGCTACATTGATGCATGGTCGTGTGACCACATAAACTTTCAGGATGCAAATGTCATCATGATTCATGAACTTAGAGGAAATGCACATAACACCACCCACACAGTTGATAGGCATGCTACATTTTGGCTCAAAACAAGCCCAGGATGCAGCTACACGTGCCGAAGCACACCTTAGAGAAGTAGCATGTCATGACAACATCACGACGCATCGCCAGCATGTCAAGGGCGACAAGGCGCTGGAAATAAGAGCCCTTGACAACATGGACTTTTGGTCTAGTTACTCTAGTACTTTATTAACACAGTGATAGCCGCCCACCAAAGAGTATTTTAGAAGGATTATTTATTTTGCATGTTATTCATATATTGAGGTGATAAATAGAGGGAAAATACTACGTATTCCATAACTAAAACAAGCTCATGAATTTGGTAAAGGAGAGTTCAAAACAGACCGACTCACCAAACCAATGGATGGAACTGGAGATGCCAGCTCAACTTGATATCCTGGATCAGAAAGATTTGCAACCAGTGTAACTTCTCCCTGTTGTGCCTGAATAATAAAGGCAATATGGGATACAATAATAGAATGTTAAACACCGGTTTAGATATCAACAAATAGATGTACACGCACTCGTCATAAAAGGAAAAAAAAAAATACCAAATCACTATAAGAGATAGTTTAAATTTTAATTATCTGTGTCTGAGTCTCTGAGATAATTTCTACCCTTTTTACTGATATTTAATGTGTGCCCCGTAAAACAAATATCATTTCATGACCACCACTAACTTTTCACATTAATTGGAGAGAGCAAAAGAGACATAGAAAGGCACAGAAACCTTTGAATTATGGGCAGCTCTGAGCTGCAATCCTGAACCAACATGAACAGAACCTTTAACTTCGACATTCTTCTCGTTCAAATAATAATGGACAGAAAAGTTCCTTGTGAACAGTCCAACCTGACGCCTATACATTTCGTTCTTCTCGTTATTCTGGTTTAATTAGCGTAAATGACTTGTTAAATGCCTGGGAAGGTCAAACTGGATATCTACTATGCCACTTACAGTAGACTTGTGCATTTTAACCTCTCAGGTTTTTCAAGTTTTCAATGTGTTACATGAGCACTTCCTAAATACAACATGTAGGTGCTTCAAATTTATTTAAACAAATTGACTCGTTTTCTTACTCTATGTTTCAGCTATCGCATTACAAAATTTGTCATTACACAACATCAACATTCAACAAGCACAAAATATGAAGTTATATTGTTCAAAGCTTCAGTCTTCAGACAATAAAACATCCACAAACGAAATTCTAACATCACATCGAGTAATTCACTTAGTCTTAATTTTCAAATTATCATATTGACTATCACATGTTTGATGCATGTTTACCTAATTCAATTCATTATCCGTTCTCAACAAACTCAAAACACCATACATCAACAAATATTGAACACAATAAATAACATCTAAGGATCTAACTAAACCTTGAGATTGAGCAATTCGCTTCTTCTCAACCTTCGGATTATGTATCTTACTAGCAATCAGCTATTAAATGCATGTTTGCCTAAAGCAATTCATTTCCAAATCTCAACAAACTCAAAACAACATACATCAACAAATATTCAACACAACCAAAAAGTCAAAACTAACAACAAAACAAAATAAACCTTAAAATTGAGTAATTCACTCATTCATAACCTTCGAATTATCATACCACCATTCACCAATCCGATATCGAGTGCATGTTACCTAATCCAATTCATTTCTAAATGAAAAAAAATTCAACGCAATTGGAAATATCTAAACCAAAACTAAAACGAAATAAACCTCAAGATCATGAGCAGCATTGAGCTTCAAGTGACACAACATCGACATTGCAAACAAATGCAAACAATAATCTTATACTGTTCAATTTTACACAAGAAAACATCCTCCAAAACAAATTTCATCTAACATCAGACGAAGTAATTCATTTTTTCTTACTCTTCGAATCATCGTAATTACAATCAGGATGCATGTTTACCTAATTTAATTCATTTTTCAACCTCAACAAATTTCCGCTACAAACTGCAATAAAATACTTCAACGATCAAAAACCTGAAAAACTAAGAACAAAAGAAAATGAAACGAAATAAACCTTAAGATCACTAGCAGTAGTGAGCATCAGATTATTTAATTCACTTATTCTTAATCTTCGAATTACCATAATTACAATCAGGATGCATGTGGACCTAATTCAATCTCATTTTTAAACGTCATCAATCAAAAACACCTAAACTAACAATGAAGCAAAACGAAATGAAGCGAAACCTTTAGATCATGAGCAGCATTTGAGCTTCAGATTAATTAATTCACTTATTCGTAATCTCCGAATTATCATAATAACAATCAAGATGCATGTTTACCTAATTCAATTCGTTTCTAAACCTTAATATACATCAACAACTCTCCACCACAAACTGCAATCAAATTTTAACAATCAAAAGTGCAAACTAACAATAAAACAAAATAATCGTCTTCGAATTATCATAACTACAATCAGGATGCATGTTCACCTAATTCAATCAAATTTCAACAATAAAAAACGCGTAAACTAACAATAAAACAAAATAAAACGAATCAAAGCGAAGCGAATTAAACCTTAAGATCATGAGCAGCATTAATCTTCAAATTCGGTCCAACATCAAAGAATCCATTAAACAACGCATTCCTCTCAACGACGTCGTAATGAACATTAAGATGCTTAGTAACAAGAGACACCTGAGGTTCAACAACCTCACCAACAGAAGTATTCCGAAACGAGAGCTTGAGCTTAGCGAGGCCATTAAAGAGCTTAGAAGACACCTTATGGAAGAACAGTGAAGTATCGCTGTCAAACTCGGTGGTGAGTCGAATCGGAGGACGTCGTCGGATGACGGAGCACGGCGGAGGAGACGGCGATGTTTGCGGCGGTTGGGGCGGTGGTGGAGAGTGTGGTTGGAAGGCGGATGGACCAGGGAAGAGGATTACAGGTGGTGATGCGGTGGGGGAAGGCGGTTGTTCGGTGGTTGTCATGGTGGAGAGAGAAAAAGGGATTTATTTTGTGGCGAAGATATTTTTGGATGGTTTTTTGAGTGAGGTGTGGACGTGTGAGGTGGGTGAGAGTTGAGTGAGTGAATGGTTTTTTTTTTTGTTTTTTCTTTAAAAAAGTATAATGCATAAGAAAAATAAAAATAAAAATTGTTGGCCTATGCAGGTCTCGAACCTGCGACCTTCGCGTTATTAGCACGACGCTCTAACCAACTGAGCTAATAGGCCTTTGTTGGCATAAAACTGTCCGGATTTTAATTGAGCTATCAATACATCTTGCTTCAAACGCTTCGAAATAAGACAAACTAGATGTCACCATTTTTTTAATACTCCGTAGAATATACCATTTAGTTACAAAATGTAATAACTAGAGTTATCACTTTTTACACTGAAAATGATGATAATATTTTATTAAAAAATATTAACATTTTATCGTAAAATGCCTACATTTGACCCGTCTTATTTCAGACGGGAAATAGCCCGTCTGAAATAAGAATTTGCGTTGTACTATAGTTTCATTCTCTTTCGTTATTAGCTTTGTTTGCAATTTCTCCTTCCAAAAGCGCAATTTTTTTTTTTTGTTTGACAAGTTCCAAAAGCGCAATTGAAATGAAGTTTCTCAACATAACTCATGTTAGGTTGTTCACGATCAAATTTTAGAGCAGTATGTGCTGGATTAACGAGTCGAGTCTAGATTATCAATGACTCGTTGGGAAGCTTTGAAGAGAGCATTACATGAGACAGACTTGTACAATAAAGACTTGCATTCCATTGACCATCGTTCAGTCATTCATTCACATATTTCTACATGTATGAGACCCCAATTACTTGGTTTTACTTTCTACATTTCTTCGTCGGCACAACAAATGAGTTTGATACATATCTATTCCGGGAAATAAGCCACTCGATAACATGGAGGCACACAAATAGAACTCGCTAAAGTTTCCCCCCCTCGAAGCACTCAGCACACGGGCACACGATGACTTAGTAAGCACACAAATTCTGAAACCAAATGTGCAAAAGTTTTTTGGGCTTGAGTTAAGCAGCAGGAACAGTAAGAGGTTTCCCTCGACCCAATGAGAATCCTCGGGTGCCATCAGGCATTCGAGGTCCAGGAGGCGGCTGCTTGGCAACACCAACAACTGGCTGCTCACCGTTACTTGTCCTGTTATTCTGATGGTGATGATTATGATTGTTGTTATGACCCCTTCCTCGCCCTTTTCCTTTGCCCCGATTCCGGCTCTTTTTCTGTCCTCCCTCTTTCTCCATGCTTTGTTCGTCTCCCTGTGAGAACAAACAATGACAAATTTTGAAAAAGAGATGAAACAAACATGTTAAACCAGGGCATCTACTAGGATAGTTGGTCGCCCCATCGCCTGAGAGTTTACAAATGGATGAGCATGGGGTATGTGAGATTGTGAGCTAGCTCAACGGGTAAAGTCATTAAGTGGTAGTACTCATAACCGGCGTCGAAACTCGGCAAAATGGAAACTGACCTTGTGGCTCCTTATACAACCAAAAAAACATGGATGTGCATGGGGTATGTGAGCTAGCTTAACGGGTAAAGTCATTAAGTGATAGTACTCATAACCGGCGTCAATACAGGGCAAAATGAAAACTGACCTTGCGACTCTCTTTACAACCAAAAAAAAAAAAAATGGACCAAAAGATGATCACTAAAAGAAGCCAAGTGGACATTGACACGAACATTTAATACTAGAGAGGATGTTCAAAAAGCTCAATCCAAAATAACTATCAGGATTCGAAGAAAGCTACCAAAAATACTGGATAAACAGCATACTTATACGAAAGGAGAAAAATATGCACATCAGTTTATGAATTTCACGAAGCAGTCATTAACTGAAATAAGTTGTACAATAAAGCCAGCAAATACAACTAATCAGATGTGTTTGTCTCCATCAGATAGCCATTTAATATAGTGATAGCCGAAAATACTTACATGTTCGGGAGATTGGCCACCAATCTCAGCAGTAATATGTTCCGTTGGTTTCTCATTTTGGTTCAGCTCAGAAGTGGAAATAGATACTTCTTCACAGTTTACTTCGCCATCATTGCCTGCTTTCTTCGCTTGTCTTTGGCCAGGCTTCAACTGAAGCAAGAAATAATGGGAAAAGAAGGGAATATATATGGATCAAATGGAAATCATCATAATATAAAAAGCATATTAATTCCACTTAAAATAAATTACCTATTTAACGATCTAACAAACATGTAGAATAACGGGTTACAACATTGTCCTTTTAAGGAAAAACAATCACGCTTTTGAGGTTTTCAACTGTGTGTCTCATTAGCTGATTTACAAAGGACCCAACAACCAAGTTACTGCAAGTCTGCAACAAATTGGTCCATTTCTAGCTAATGAACAGTCCTTGAAGTTTTCAAGGGTAATAATCAAACGATTAATCTGCAAGAATAACCCACACCAAAGTTCAAGTTTTCTGGGATTAAGTTCTGGGATGTATTTTCTCACCAAATAACCCACATTTAGGAATAAATATACCAACATAACAAAAAACCTTCAAAGGAAATAAGCAAATAGATGATTTGGATGTAAAGAGCTTATACCACTTGTTTCAGAAGTGGACGAACTCTTAGGCCATTCCTCCAGCTATCCTCAACATTCAGCTCTGCAATCTGAAAGAAAAACAAAAAATTCACCATTTCTACTCAATATCCTTTCAAGGAAAGGAAATTATTTAGGGGAAATAACATTTCAATGAGAACAACAGAAATATAGAAATCGCAAAAGGAAACCAAATCCATACCGCTTTCTCAGCTAGCTCAACTGATTCATATTCCACAAAAGCATGCAACTGCACAACAGACAAAATTGTTGTCTATTAGGACACACAATAACAGCCATCACATCCACAACACAAGTTTCATTAGAAGTTCTAACTATTCCAGTGTAATTAGCCTCCTCACCTTATTTATTTCGTTCACTTAAGGGATATCAGATACTGAAATAAAATGTCGCGTCCATTCGTTTCAACTATTTTTTAATATTTAGAATTATAATCAGCTAACACCACACACCAGAGCACAATTCAATTCATTTCTTTAGCACTATAAATCCAATCACTACTTCAGTAAACTCAGTTCTAAAATTCAATTCTAAGCTAAAAGGGATGGGGTGATGAGAACGGTGTTTAATGTGGCAATTCTGCCGCGCCAATTTTTTTGTATAAAATTATCAGTTATGGAAAATTTTAATCATAAGAACATTATGACCAGCCACCATAACACAGTGACAAACGGAGAACTAAAAGTCAAGGATAATTACCCCCACCCTAAAATAAAATAAAAAATAAATAAATAAATAAAATAGAAGGAAGGAGCTGAACTCACAAACTGCCCTTGTATAGAACAGCAACGACTAAATAAAGCAAGGACAAACTACAAACATGTGACTTTGTCACAACTGAGCATAGTACTTTCCGCTTACCTTATTGTTGTAAGGATAATTGTCAGTTTTTGATGACCTAGATGCTGAGGAAGCTCCATTGTTGGAAGGCTGAGGCTGACAGGTGCGAATAGACTTCACACTGAAGAAAAAAATGGGGAGAAACGCTCAACTATGACCAAGAAATAGTATACCAAGCACCTATCTATATACTCCTTCTTTTATCATATACTCCTACTTATATTTGCGGGGCTTCTACGGCAACATCTCTATCAATGTTAGCAGAGTAGATGGAAGGGTAAGTGAACCAAGATCCATCGTTGATTAAGCCTTAAACATCTTGTTCCATGAAGTCTATAGTTCTATACACTACACATGCAATAGTTAGATAGAATGTACCTCCCAATAACTGAGAAAATCTTCATAAGATTTTGGTGGCAATGATCCTCTGGCAAATTTTCTGCCACAATGATGCGAGCCTACACAGGGAAAAAAAGTATATGACGCATAAATGCATGTAGAAACACAGAGTATTTCAAGGTGCACAACATAAAATATGGAACTGATAATTAATTATACAGTACTGTATATATGAGTAACACGGAAATATTCAAACTTAATAGTGTACCTGCAGTTCTTCCATGTCAGAGCTAGTTAGAGGTTGCAGGCGCTTCACTTTCTTCCCATCTTCACTAACTGCCTGCAATGAAGGCCAGAATAAACTTGTGAGATGGCCAGAAACATTCTAGACTGCAAAAACAGTATCAAGACGAGATTATTTTACAAGATAGAAAAAACAACACTAGCTCTCTCTCAGAAATTTCAAGACACTAGCAAAGCTGCACATAAAGAGTACTCGCGAAAGAACGTACAAGTTTTGTTGAGTTTCTCAATACGGCTGCAAGCTGAGAATTACTGCTTATCAAAGCCTTAATCTTCTTAAAGGAGGCAACAACTGTCAATGGAACTGCATATAGAGTCACAAAGAAGTCAAAATGGTATGACAATTCATCAAAGCAAAGAATAAATAAATAATATGATGTTCCTAATTAATATTCCCTCCGTCTCAACAGATTATTTACATTTTATTAAAATACTTCCCACAAATGAATAAAAGTGTAAAGAATCTGTTGAGACGTAGGTAGTACATGATTATCCTCATTGTCTCCCAAGAGGCACCTACCAAGGGAAGGGTCAAATATGTAAAATAAAAGGTTGAATGATCATACCAAATCCTTCAGGATCCTTGAAGATGAACTTTATAAGATGATCCGTAGTAGCCAAGTTCACATCACTGAAATAGTACTCCACCTAAGTCACCATTTGTTAGGTCGTTAAAAGATACAGTAAAATAACTTATCGTAAGTCTAGGTTGAACTATGATTTAAAAAAACAATGATTCAAGATCTGAAAGCAATAACTATCAGCACGAAATTTAAATTGTCAAGTATGCAACATGCAAAGTATTTCAAGATTAAGCCAGGAAACGCAGATGCTTAGTTTCAGTAAAGATTGTCCTTCACGTATATCTAATGATGAAATACACACAACAAAGGACTCTAAAGGCCTCGTTTGGATACAAAAAAAATGGAGGGGGAGAGGAGTTTTTCCTTGAAATATTTTCTTTGCTGGAGGGAAAATAATTTACCTTAACTAAACTCTAAACCCTCCACCCACTTGATTATCCAAATAAAGAATATTGGCTCCCTCCAAATCCCTCCCTTTCACTTCCCTTCAAATTCATCTATCTAAACAAGGCCTTAATCTCCCCCACTATTACAGATTTACAGCCCAAATTATCCTTCCATCCACCTTACTGAAGCTCACATCTCAAGACACCTCTCTCCTTCAAACTAACAGGGGCACAGCATCTCTGCAGTTATGCTATCCAATACCACCAAGTGAAGACATAAGTAGTTTAAGATGTTTGCATAATCGTGTCAAATGGTATTTCCAAAATGGCAAGCCACGCATCTCTTCCAGCAGCCTCCGTACGTTGGTTGGCAAGATCGTGCTACTTACAATTCACAGTCTTGGCAAATTAAGAAGTGGCAATTTATAGAGTTTCTGTGAAATGTATCCTATTATTTTTCCATACACACCTTTTCTCCTACGTCACATCAGAAGACGCTATATCTTTATTTCATATCTATCATTGGACCATAGTTAATTTCACTACTTCCTCAAATTATTTTCCAAGCTAGAGAATTCATCTTATTTAGTGAGTTGAATTTCAGTTTCTAGACTTGGAATCTCGCAATGTAGACAACTTACAATGTAAACTACACCATGCAATTACGGTATAATAGAAATATAAAACTCCCATCAATGACCAAATTGAACTCCTATACTCCATTACATTTAAACGCCACCGAACTAAATTTATGACTCCCTTGGAAATAATTAGGCCATTACCAACAAGTTTCGACTATTCTACCCCTAAACATTACACGTGATAAACCAAGCATATACGGAATACCGTAAATCACTTAATCTCCAACCAGACTCATATATTTCTGCAAATTCAGAGTCAACTTCTGCACATGAAGCCACCTTGATCACCATCCTAAACTCATTCCTCTTTTTTCGCTGAAATGTAGTATAATACCTCACTACCTCAGTCACCAACATTTGACCAATTCTCCAGAAATTAATCAACACTATGTGCTAATATACCGGGGCAATAATCTCCAACCAAAAAAATCACGCTTCCAATCAATTAGTCAACTCAACAATCCCTCCGTCTCAATCATTTATTTACCTTCATTTAAAACACCCCTCGCAAAACACAAACAAGTGACTGAGACAGAGGGAGTAATAACTAATAATCACCATACGAAGACGTAAATCGAACAAAACCTACAAAAACAAACCTGATCACCATCCTAAACTCATTCCTGTTATCTTACCAGTTACCCTAAATATTCATCCACCAACATTTGACCAATTCTCTACAAATCAATCAACACAATGTACGAAAATGCAAACAATAATCATCAACAACACCACGAAAAACACACTTCCAATCTATAAGTCAACTCAACAAATACAATTGACTGGGACGGAGGGAGGGAGTAATAATAATCACCATACTATCTTTAACTAAAATACGCCTGACAAAAGGTAAACAATTGACTAAGACGGAAAATCGAACAAAACGTAGGAAAACAAACCTGATTAATCAACTTCTGCGCGGCCTCATCCGATAATCCATTAGTATTACTACTACCATTACCACTACCACCTTGATCCTTATCAACTTGACCACCTTGACTAGACCCCACAGCATCCACCTGCTTACTAACCTTCTTATACTGACGATCATTGTTACTTTGATTATTACTGTTATTGTTACTATGATGAACTTGATGATGATGAATATGAGGGTGAGGATGCGGAACACCGCGAACCGGAATCGGAATCGTCGGCGGGAACACATGTACCACCGCAGTAGGCGGCGGCGGAGGCGGCGGTACGATCATCGGCAACGGCGGCGATTGAGCCGGTTTCATCGGAACGAACTCCGGCGCTTTAGCGTTTAACTTACTAAACGACGAGTTTCGGGATAACGGAGGTTGTGGTTGATCAGGATCGATTGGAATTGAGGAATCTAGGGTTTGATCGGACATTTTTTATTTTTTTTGGGGTTTTAATTGGGGATTTTTAGAGAGAGAGAGATCGGCGGAGAGAGGAGTGGAGAATTAAAGGGGATTTGGGATTTGGGATTTGGGAGGGATGATTGTGGGGCCTACTATGGTATACTAGTACTCATAGTAGTAATGTTGTTGTGGTGTGGTGTGGCAGTTTTTGGGGAAGATTTGATTTTTATTCGTGATTGGATTTGAAGTCGTATTCAATTATTTTCATCATTGGTATGATTTGGAATTTAGGAATGGTCGACTTCGATCATCCTTAAGCAGGGGTCGCATTAATTAGATTAGATCGTGATTCGATTTTACTCTTAATTTCACTTTATTTATCTTTATTTACCCCTTATCTAAGTCATCAAACCAATCATTTTTTCCACTATCCAACCCTTCCAATCAATTTTTTACTTATTTTTAATGTTGTAACCAATTACAACATGACACATATAAGGTCATTAATTAGGTCAATTTGCTCCACCTTGGATCATCTCAAAGGCCATCTTAATCATCTAAGAAGGTCATCCTAATTATCTTGCTAATGGGTAATTAGCATGACTCAACAAGGTGATGACCTTGTTGGGTATAGTATTAGATATATATAATATGGTAAGTCATTGAGATACCTCTTTTTAATCCAACTTTATGTGTTTTTCGTTACTATTTTATTATTAATCGCAATTGTTAAATCCCGCATATCATTTTATTAAATCCTACACAATTTGCCGACTTATTCCAATTTTACCCCTCCCATTTCACATATGAATTAAACAAAATTACACCCAATCTAGAATTCCCTCGTCATTCTCTTTCTCTCCCCTCTTCCAACAGACTCCCCTCCTCCGCCGCCTTAAAACGTTGTCTATGGCCACCGACCATCAACAATAACAGTATCAATTAACCCTCCGCTGACCCACCTGTCGTCACTCTTCAACACCCAAAATTCATTCGTTGAAACCACAAATAGTATGCCGTGTTCCCTAAAATCTAACGGCGATGTCGTGCACCTAAGTCAAGTCCACCTCATTCGGTAATGGCTCGGTCCGTTAATGGCGTCGACTTGCGCGGGTGACCCTGTGTTTGACTGGAATACAAGGAACTCTCTTCCGTCGAAGCAAATGAACCTTTATGTCATTTAAGGAGGCTTTCCAAACTAGATTTCAGCCGACGTCGATGACGTGAATGTTTCCATGGAGGGTGAAAGCGATGTCTTTCGAGGCGGCAAAAGAAGGGGAGTTGGACCAGTCGGGTTGGGAGGGCGATAAAGAAGGGCGACTGGGCGAGCGCTTGGAGAGATAGGGTTTAATTTTTTTTTGGTTGGGTGTATTAAATAAGAGAGGTAAATTTGGAATAAGTGGATAATTTGTGTAGAATTGAGTAAAATGATGTGCAGGATTTAGCATATCTCTTATTAATTGTGGCTAAAAATGAATCTTAAATTTCATAATTATTTCGATTTGATTTAATACATATATATAATATATTTACATAAATATATAATCATCTTAAAATTGCATGCCTAAATAGTAAAAGTAATTTCGTAAGTAAAGAAAAGAATTGTAGTAACATTGGATATAATTATATGATAAAAATCACTCATTTGAATAGTAAAAGTAATAATATTATTAACGAGATTAGTGAGAGTGGTAGAAACAACAACGGGAGTAGTGAAATAATCAATATTAATGCGGCAATAGTGAAAGTAACAATAATTACGGCGGGAGTAGATGAAATTATAAATATTAATGCGGCAGTAGTGACAGTAACATAAATTACGGCGAGAGTAATGAAAGTAACAAATGATTATGGGCAAGTAGTAAAATAAGATAAGAAA
>LHUT01000958.1:0-11068 GCA_001412135.1 Silene latifolia subsp. alba
GGAGGGGAAACACGCCACCCCTAATGGCGTGTCTTATGTAATTTATTTATTTTTTTTTTTTAAGTTCAGTCAGTTGAGGAAAAAAATTGTTGTAAAGACACGCCACTACTAATGGCGTGTTTCCTTCACAAACACGCCATTAGTAGTGGCGTGTTTCAGGTCTAGAAATCCCGAGCCTACGTGGACACCATTTTGACAAATATTTTCAAAATCGACTCAAAAGAACAAATATTTTATTTTTGAGCATTATTTCAAAAATGATCTCATTTTTAAATTGTTTAAGTGGGTTAATTTTCAGAATAAAAAATTCCGAAAATTTAACATAATTTTCGAATTTTTCATTTTTCAACGGGGATGAGCGCCCATGCTAGATCCTATCGCTCATCACTTTACGTGTTTACGAATATGCCTGACAAAATTGACGCGACCTGAATGACATGGCCTAAATATCCTGACTCAAACCCAACCCGCACCCGAATTGGGGATTCGAATCTATCCCGAGACCCAATCTAACCCGACCCTATTCAACCCGACCTAAATGACCGTTATCCCCAGATAAGTTGATAACAACCCATTTGAAAATGACCCTATCAGCCCAATTTTTTGCAAATCTGAATAACTCAAATCCGAATTATCCTGGGTCAATGGCTCAAATAATATTCTCCTTGTATAGAACACAAGCTTGCGACAAATGAGAATTTGCGTATATAGAATGCGTGGACTCTTTATATCCAAATTTGTGGATAATGGATGACACTTGTTTAGTCGTTTTATATCATCAACAACGTTCAAACGATCCTCAGCCCCTTATTTTAAATACAACTTATTCAATTACCATTAATCCCTTTAAATGATGTTAGTTATATTAAGGTTTGATCATATATTCATATGTTTTAGTGAAATTAGAAGGTCATCTGTGGCGGAACCAGGATTTGAAGTTAGTATCGAACTAGTAATGAGATAGAGATAACTACACGTCATTAATTGGAATAATGGGGTTACTTTAATGGTTTTGATGATGGCAGGGTTGAGATTGTTGAGGTTCACAAATGTGTTAAAACATGGCAACAAATGGAGCACCTTTTATTATTCTCATCCATGGCCTCCGTCACGGGTTTTCGTGTCGTCGCTGTCGTACAAAGTGGGACGCATTGCAGCTAGTAAAGCTCCGGAGGTTGAGGTCGAGGTTGAGGTTGAGGGTGAGAATGGAGATCAGAATAAGGGAAGATTAATGGCGTTTTTTAATTCGGAAGATAATACTGCTCTTATTTCTGCTTCAATTATTGGCATTCTTACTGGTTTCAGTGTTGTGATTTTCAATAACCTGGTAATTAATTCTTCCCTTTCTATTCTTGGATCTTAGTATTTGATTATATTCGCTTTGTTGTAGTCAATTGTTTAACTTTGCTTTTTATATTATCGGTTTTTAAATAAAGGTAAACAAATGACCGAGCTGAGGAATGAGTAGTAGTTTGTGAGAAATTTTATTGATTTGAAGAAAATGCACATGTGAATTGGTGTGTGTCCTATTTAGTCAATGGATCATGATAGTGTGTTACCAAGGGCCAATGGTGGAATTAGAATTTACTGTTACGGGGAGAAATGTTGTATGGGGGTGAACTATTAGGCTCTGTTTGGTAAAACTAACTGAAAAGTATCTGAAAAGGTAGCTGAAAACTGAAAAGCTATCTAAAACCTGAAAAGTTAACTAATAAGGTAGCTGAAAATTAGAAACTGATAAGGTGGCTGATTATATAAAAAAATGTTTGACAAACTAACTGAAAAGCCAACTGATTTTGATGAAATGACGTANNATAGTATAGATTTAAGGGGTAAAAACGGAAATTCAAATCAAATCAGGTACCTGAAATCTCAAATGCTACTCTAGGTAGCATTTCATTTCAGGTACCTTATTTAGTTAAATAAGCTATTTGCCAAACGCCTACAAAAAAAATAAGGTACCTGAAAATTTGGTCAAATAAGCTACTTTGACCAAATCAGGTACCTGAAATGTCTTGCCAAACGGAGCCTTAATGGAATAATGTATTCGAAGATTTTAGGGAAAAGGTTAAAAAAAATGACCTTGCTAGCTCCTTATAGTTCCGCGACTATTACCAACTTAACTTTAGTTTAGTTCAGCCTCATTCAGTTCAATTCTGTTCAGCTCAGCAGAATTTAGCTCATCTCTACTCAATTAACTATTAGTACAACTTACTCAGCTCCATTCAGTTTAGTGGAAAAGAATAGGGTCTAAGTCTCTTACGTATAGCTTCTCATATTAGTACAACTTACTCAGTTCCATTCACTATCTGTTATACCTTGTTATTCTGTTCTTGGAATTCATTTCAGTTTTGCATCCTAATTTATGTTGCTTGTATTATAAACAATTTAATGCCCACCTTTTAGGTTCATGAACTACGTGACTTCTTCTGGGACGGGATCCCATATCGAGGTGCATCATGGTTAAGAGACCAGCCTCTGGAAAGTTCTTGGCAGAGAATCATCTTTGTGCCAGTTTTTGGCGGTTTCCTTGTGTCCATGTTGAATGCACTGCGAGATTCTTTGGACTCCCCTTCACGAGGAGAGATTGTACCTAAGGTGAAAGCCGTACTCCAACAATTCTTGAAATCATTGGCTGCGTGTGTAACACTTGGAACAGGAAACTCGTTAGGCCCAGAAGGTCCGAGTGTTGAAATTGGTGCTTCCATTGCCAAAGGAGTTGGAACTTTATTTGGCAGGGATACCAAAACAAAAGTTCCTCTTATTGCTGCTGGATCGGCTGCTGGGATTGCTTCCGGTTGGAATTCTTCAACTATTGTAATGCACCTACCACAAGCGTATCACATTTCATGATAATATGCCTATTGCCTAGTGCTCTTATTTTAACTTTGTCTCGTAAAGTTTATTTTTCCTCCTTCCCGTGCCACATGGATTGATTACAATGCACAAACTTAGTTGCTAAAGTCATGAGCGGTGGTACTCATGACCTGGGTTCAAACACTGTCAGCATCCTTTACACCAAAAAAAAAAAAAGACTTATGGATGTACTGTGTGTCATTTCGTAGTTGAAACTGATAGATGTTAGTTCAATTCTAGCTTCATATACTTTTTTGCTGGTCTTGAAATCTAATAACAAAAGGGATTTATCGTATGCATTTAAGTTTCTTTAATATGCAGATTTTTTTTTTCTTTTACAGGCTTCAATGCCGCTGTAGCTGGTTGCTTTTTTGCTGTAGAGTCTGTCTTATGGCCATCACCTGATTCAGCAGCATCCCTTACAAATACAACTTCAATGGTCATACTCAGTGCTGTCATAGCTTCAGTATTATCTGAAGTTGGTCTTGGAGCTGAACCAGCATTCAAGGTTCCAGACTATGATTTCCGTTCAGTAACTGGTGCGTCATATGGTCCTCTCTTTTTCTCTTTAATGCTCGTTTTCCTGTGACAGTAGCTTCTTGACCGCTAGGGAAACACTGCTTGCTTTATTTACGTAATATTACTTGGTGCCTCAAAGGTGCTGGATTTTCATTCAGGTTAATTGTTAATGTTTCTTATTCTCCAGAGCTTCCACTGTATCTTCTGCTGGGAATTCTATGTGGCGTGGTATCTTTAACCTTGACAAGATGTACTACTTTTATGCTGCATACGGTTGAAGACATTCAAAAGAAAGGCCTGGTGCCGAAGCCTGTTTTTCCAATTACTGGTGGTTTAGCTGTCGGGCTCATGGCTTTGGCATATCCAGAAATTCTCTACTGGGGTTTTCAGAATGTTGACATTCTATTGGAATCTCGACCGTTTGTAAAAGGTCTCTCGGCTGACCTTTTGTTTCAACTGGTGGGCATTAAAATTATTGCTACTTCAGTTTGCAGGGCCTCTGGATTAGTAGGCGGATATTATGCTCCATCACTATTTATCGGTGCTGCTACAGGAATGGCGTATGGAAAATTTATTGCTTTTGCAGTTGCCCAGTCGCATCCAACTTTTCAGATTTCTTTCCTGGAAGTGGCCTCACCACAAGCATATGGCCTGGTAGAGACTATTGCTTCTAACCAGCATTTGTGTGCTTTTCAACACCGGGACTCGTTGAATAGGGGTGGGCAAAATTCGGTCCGGACTGGAAAAATGGACCGGTCCGGACCGGAATTCTAGACCGGGAAGACGGGAATTATTGTTATTTGATGTTTTCCTTCAAATATTATTAAAAAAAAGAATTGTAGGCCTATTTAATCCGGTCCAACCGGTCCGGATTTTTGGACCGGAATTTGAAAAAGTAGGTACGTAAAAATAATTCAGGTCCAACCGGTCCAGTCCGGTCTTGGAAAATTCCGGTCCATGATTTTTTGGGATTCCGTTTCCGGTCCGGTCCGGACTGGTCCCTAGCAGACGTTGAATGCATTCCAATTTCAGAAACTTTATTATTACTCATATTTTGTACAGGTTGGTATGGCTGCTACTCTGGCAGGGGTATGTCAGGTTCCTCTCACATCAGTTCTGCTTCTTTTCGAGCTGACACAGGATTACCGGATAGTTATTCCGCTTTTAGGTGCAGTGGGAATGTCGTCATGGATTACATCCTCGAAAGTAAAAAGAGGGGCTGTAGGAGGTTCCAAGAAAAGTAATGCAAATGCCCAAACAAGCGAAGTGTATAATCGGAATACCAGTTCACCTCGTGTTACCACAACATTGAGTTCAGATAATCTCTGTGAAATTGAGAGTTCTTCTTGTTATGATGATTCTGAAGACCTTGAAAGGAACATTTTTGTATCTCAGGCTATGAGAACGAGTTTTGCAACTGTCTTAAGGGGTACATTGTTAGTCGAAGCTGTTACTCTGATGCTAGCGGAGAAGCAGTTTTACGCACTTATTGTTGATGAGGACAATTACCTTACTGGAATGTTATCATTAAGTGACATCCTAGAATTCAGCAAATCGGAACAAGCAAGGAAATTTAAAACCGAGGTAGCTTCTAGGGCTTCGATCTAGATTGTACAAGAATACAATATCTCATATCATCTGCCCTCTTAATCTTGATTTATGCATGTTACAGGAGTTATCAGTAGCAGAGTTGTGTTGTCTTGAGACTGAAAAATGCGGAGTGGCGTGGACAGCAACTCCGAACATGGATCTTCGTTCAGCAGAGACGATGATGGTCCGTCACAGACTTAGTCAGCTGCCTGTTGTTGACTATCCTCACAGAGGGAGGCCAGTTGGTGTTATAGACATGCACTGCATCAAGCTTGCATTCAGGTTATACCCTTTTACGCCTTTTATAATCTCTCTCGCGGTTTGATGCACATTTTTTTTCCTAATGATATTGACACTCTTTGTTTTTGTTGTAAAGTGCTGTCGCTACAAAGGAAAATCTCGAGGGAAACTTCAATTGATTGTTTAAGCAATCAAGGATTCAAGTAAATATCGATACAGATGCAACACACAAATTGTCGCTATATTAGTTTTACTGTACTGGTTTTGAGGATTCACTGTATTCATATCGACTTTCTGGGTGTAAAAAAGGGCAAGATATCAGTACTCCTGTTACTACTGTACATGTCAAAAGCATTCCATTTTGAACATAATTTTGACTTGATCAGCAAACTCCTGATACTGCAAAAAAATAATGCATGCAAGCAAGAATGTGTGATACAATTTCACAGGAACAGTTTCAGAGACTGTTTTATATCAACATAGTGGAAATAATGCACCTGGGCTACACAACAGTCTTGCCTGAAGACGAGATTAGATGATTGTTCTGCGCGAGAGAAACTGATCAGTGCCCCTGGCGTACACAACCGCTGCAAGTTCCGATGTAGACGGAATTGCAGACGAGCCAAGTCGATAATAATGGCAAAACCCGTTGATATTTTTGTAAGAAAAGAATTTAGAGGAACTTATCTTGGTAGAAAACTCAAACCTGTTTTTATGTACTGAAATTGTTGAATACTTTATGGACTTGCACTTTAAGAAAATTAAAAAAATAAAATAATAATAATAATAATACATCTTCGATATTTTGCTTACCTCACTAGGTAAATTATAATTCACAATTTTTTTTTCTAAAACATCTTATGAAATTACAAGTTAACTACATATGTAAAATGACTAAGCTAACTCTAACTAAACCGCGTCAAATTAAAACACAAATGACACGTGTTTTATTCTAATTGGTTGTACTCTCTCCGATCCAGACAGATGGTAACCCTTCTCTGAAATGAATGAACCACACCAATGGTAACATACCATATTTGGCATGAAAAATGTCTAAATTACCATTACATCCACTACCTATTTACAACTTTACTATCCATTCACCCACCCCACCAACTACTAATTTAATTCACCTAAACTCATGTGGCTTCACTCAAACTTTCCTAGTTTACCCCTCATTTTTCCACATTTTCTTAAATAATCACTTTTTCCCTATGTTATCATTTGTCTGGATTGGAGGGAGTATAACTCAATAAGCTATCATCTTCCATTTTTGTGATCGTGACAAGAGAGACCAACGGTATATATAGGACCGTCATTTATCAATTCATTCAAGTTCGAACTCCAGCAAAATACTCCCAATGTAACTCTCGTTCTCTCTTTCTTATTCTTTTTTCGTTGATTTTCATCATTTACAATTACTGCTATGATTTTCGATTTAATCATGATTTTCGTAATTCAATTTTACTAGATCTCTTCATTTTATTGTTCTTAATTATCTCAGTGATTTTTAACGGATCTGATTCGTATGTAATCTGTGTAATTTGATTGAACTGGTGAATTTAGGGTTCATCCGATCGATTAGAGCTTTAGGTTTTGGAAATCTCGTTTGATTCTGGTAATTTATGCGTTTGTCGCAAATTGATGTCGCAATGTGGATGATTGATTGATTGATTTGATTTAATTGTCAAATCTGGAGATTTATATGCGTTGTTGAGCTATATGATTAATAATGATACGTGTTTTTGTGATCGTAGTCTAGGTTTGTGGAATTGTAGTTTGATTTTGATGATTTAGTGCTTCATGCGATCGATACGAGCATTAGGTTTTGGAATTCTCGTTTGATTATTGTAATGCTGAAATAGTTCTAGTAGTTCAATCGTTAATGTTAATGATTGATTGATTTAATTGTTCAATTTGGTGATTTATGTTTGTTATTGAGCTGTGATTGATAATGATAGGAGTTTTTGTGTTCTTGTTTGTTGAATTATAGTTTGATTCTGATGAATTTAGTGCTCAAGCTCATGCGATCAATAAGAGCATTAGGTTTTGGATATCTCGTGCGATTATTGTAATGTTGAGATTGTTCTGGTAATGTATGTGTTTATGTCCCAAATTGCTGTTGTAATGTGGATGATTGATTGATCTAGCTGTCAAATCTGGAGATTTATGTGCGTTTTTGAGCTATGATTCGTAACGACTTGAGTTTTTGTGATCTTAGTCTAGGTTTGTTGAATTGTAGTTTGAATCTGAGGAATTTAGGGTTCATGCGATTGATTAAAGCAGTAGAATGTGGATATTTCGTGTCATTATAGACTTATAGTAATGCTGAAACTGTTCTTGTAATTTATGCGTTTATGTTGCAAATTTACGTGATTTATTGATTGCATTTCTGTAGTTGTTGTACTACATTTGCACATTGAGAGTGTGATATATTGTAGTATAGTAATACAAGTTATTGCAGAATTTAGAGGACGGAGTGATCGTGGTGGCTGTCTTGAGGATTACTAAATTAGTAACGAATGACGTTCTGTGATTTTATTTAAGGATTGTCTTAGTGATACTCTCTCCGTTGAATTGATGATCGCTGTGTGCTTTACTTGTAGTTTAGTTATACGTAGTATGCAATCCTGACCCAATTTACGTTATGGGTCATTTAGGCCTCAAGGGTGAGGTTGCATGCATCCAAGTTGCGGTAAACCTTGAGGCACTTGGTTAATGTTGTTGTTGATTGCCTCTCTGGAACATTTGCTGTTAAAGCTGCTGGAATTCTCTAATGTGATTCATAATATGAAGTATAGTTTTGCTGTATAGGCGTATAGGTATGGGTCTATGGCATTTAGTTGTGTTATCTGTTGACTGAGTTGGTATCTTGTATGGCTAGTGAAGGGCTTGAATCATCCCTCTAGCAATTTTTGCGTGTATATTTTCTAATACTCTGTCTGTTTCTCTAATCTGATGAATTTACATCTTGTTTCAGAAGTTTGCCATAGATCATCCTCGTTTCATACTCGCTTAAGCTGTGGGATTTTATAGGTTGGAAAAATGGTAAGTTAATCTGTTAATCTTTCGCTGTTCTGTCTTTCATGTGTATGATTACTGTCCTATTTAGACTCATTGTTCTTGTCTTTGTAGTATGATGGAACAAAGCAATATTCTGTATAGTACAATAAACTGTCTTGACATCTTGTTTTAAGTAGAAGTTAATTGACCATTTCTCAACGTTTTTATAATTGTCATCAGAAAACAACCTTTTCGTGTTATTAATTCTTCGTACATCTGACCCCTCGCCCCGCCTTGCCTTACCATAGGAGACATTTAAGTAATATTGTTGTACTTTCTCTTTTTCCGAAAGCTCTTTACTGTCAGCTAGTTGCGTCTCTGATGTAAATCATCTTAGATGTTTGTAGTTTATAAGCTTAGACTGATTACATAATCAGTAATCTCATATAATTCTCGATAAACTTGATTTTCGTTTTCATTTTTCTTTTAATCCAATTTTCATGATTATGGTTCTGATCGGTCTTTTATTATGAATAGGTGGTTCTTGCAGCGTCTATTATTAGCAAGTCTGGCAAAGGTGAGTTTTTGTTGCTGTTTAAAATATCAATGAATGTTTTTGTTGAGACCTGAACCGGATTATGTGTTTTTAAGCATAGACCTGTATACCCAAGATAATTTTCTTGGAGCTTGATACAGTTTATGACTCTCATACCTTTGCTTGCAGCTATTGTCTCAAGACAGTTTGTGGAAATGTCTCGCATAAGAATCGAAGGCCTTCTTGCTGCATTTCCCAAACTGATAGGAACTGGAAAGCAGCATACATATGTTGAGACTGAAAATGTGCGATATGTCTACCAGCCAATTGAAGCTCTTTACCTGCTTGTTGTTACAACTAAGCAGAGTAACATTTTGGAAGACTTGGACACTTTAAGGATTCTTTCTAAGCTTGTATCCTACACTTTTTCATGCTCGCTTTCTATAATTCCATAGTTACAGGAAGTGGTTTATTTAAAGTCCCGCTTTTAACTTGCTTTTGGTTGGTTTTGAATGTGTAAGTAGCTTTCGTAGATGAGAATATGAAATCATGTGGTTATGAGTAAATCAGTCATTTTAATTCTTGGCAATGTCTTATATGTGTTCTCATGAAATGCCTGAGTATATTATTAGGTGAGCTCCCAATATTTCTATTTCGGCTCCGATTCTTGAACAAATGACGACTATCAAGCTCTAGATTCATTCGAGTTATTTTTCTTCTTAGTTGCTATCTTACCCACTTCGGCCACTTGTTAATACCCTTTTCTTAGTGGTTTTTTCTGCTCTATCACAGTTGTCTAATACGGAGTAACTTCTCTGCGAGGTTGCTATACGTATTTTTTTTTAATATTCTCGTCATGTTTATTCCTTGATTTAAGAAAAGGTACCTGAGTATGCATACTCTTTAGACGAAGAAGGAATTTCTAACGCAAATTTTCAGCTGATTTCTGCCTTTGATGAGGTCATCTCTCTAGGGCACAGGGAAAGTGTCACTGTTGCCCAGGTGAAGCAGTATTGTGAGATGGAAAGTCATGAAGAAAAATTGCACAAGCTGGTGATAGCAAGTAAGATCAGCGAAACCAAGGATGTGATGAAGCGCAAAGCTAATGAAATTGATAAAAGCAAGGTATTGTTTTGTCATATCACTTTCATGCTGTCGTACGCCCTATGATGGGGACGTAATCACTATCATGCTGATTCTTGCTTTTTTGACTATTCATCTTTGCAGATTGAAAAGAACAAAAGTTACATGTCATCCATGGGGTCTGGAAGTCTCGGAAATAACTTCAGTGAGATGAGTATTTCTAGCAGCAATAGCAATTATGGCCCTAGTTCTGCGTTGGGTTTGTCAACTGATATGGACTCATACTCTACCAAGCCAAAAGGTTTGTATTACTGCTTTGTATGAAGTTGGTCAAAATTCTTCTGATATTTTAGTAGATTACCTGAAAATTTTTATGTTTCTGTAAGTCATGCTTTGATTCGGATCCTATGTTACTGTTTTTTCTTTCTAAAACAAAGTAGCATTGAGGCAGGACATGGCAAATATATACTCCATAGTTATGTATTGGATGTGATCTGTATGGATGCCTTGTGTTTGCCTAGCTCTACCTCTACCTACCAACTTATATATTCTTGTAGTCTTCTTAATACTTAAAGAGTGTTTATAAAGAAAAAAAATTGCCCTTACCCAGTTGTTGCGCATCCGATAAGAGTTGGCAAATATATACTCCATAGTTATGTATTGGATGTGATCTGTATGGATGCCTTGTGTTTGCTTAGCTCTACCTCTACCTCTACCGACCAACTTATATATTCTTGTAACCTTAATACTAAAAGAGTGTTTATAAAGAAAAACATTTGCCCTTATCCAGTTGTTGCACATCCGATAAGAGTTGGGGTAACATGTAGTTTTAAGGCAAGTTCTCTTCAGGTCTCTAACTGCTCATAGAACTAGGGATATCAATGGATCGGGTTTGGGTCGGGTGAAACCTCATCCGTCACATTAAAATCTCATCCAACCCACCCGTCATCCATGAAAATTATCATCCGTCATCCACCCATCCATCATCCATGGATGAAACGGGTGGATCGGGTGATAGTGTATATGTATGCTTAAGACTAAAAAAATGATAGACTATTTATTCTTTACAAAATTTAAGTTATAGAATTATTTTAATGTAACTTTTTAGTGTATATTTTCACAAAATATATATTTTGAGGGTAGAAAAATTAGAGAAATTGAATATTTTATATCTTAAAAATGTAATATATATATTTTTTTTCAAAATAAAAAATAATAATCGGGTGGTGGATGGATGACGGG
>LHUT01000959.1:6258-26144 GCA_001412135.1 Silene latifolia subsp. alba
GAGTGGCCAGGGGGCTCGCAGGGGGAAAGACCTTCCTACCCTGGGCCGAGGGACCTATGGCGGGCCGGCCGAGGGTCTGGGATATGAGTACGCGGATATGTGTCCCGGCTGGCCGGTTGCCAGGCCGAGACCCCAGGTGACAGGCCGATGGGTTGCATCGGCTAGACTGTCTAAGTCGTTGACTTGGCTGTGGATATCCTTGACCTTGCTCAATATGTTGACTTGGTCAGCGGTGCAGAATATGCCCCATCAAGTTCTATAATCTGAACTTTGATGTTTAAGTTCCCTTTTCTGTGTGGTTGCATGCATATTTTCAATAATGACAAGAATTTTTTTGTTTACTGGATCAAGGGGTTTTGGTCGGATTTTTCCTGTTCGGTCTTTTGTCATTGCTTTACTATCTAGGTATATTGTGTTTTGGGATCTGAGGATTTATGAGCAGTTCTATGATGGACTTTTTGGTGTAGATAGTTGGATTGGAGGTGGTGGTCTCTTTCCTTAACATTATGTCGTCTCATTTTCTTTTACTAGCTAGCTTGTTTTTCCTAATAATCTCCTTTTATAGGAGTCTATGTTGTCTTTGTCGAATAAATGGTTTTGATGGGGGTAGCGATGCAGTGCTGCTCTTGGGTTCCTGTTGGTTACAACCGATATTGGTTGCAAGTGAGATTGGGTGAGAGGATGTCCTATTCCTCTTCCGTTAATGTCTGTAGCTGGGTGAATTTGGCCTTAGGATTGGTTGCGGAGCTTCCCTTATCCCGACTTTTTAGCCTCCTCTTTGTCTTTGGTTGTTGGTTCGTTGACTGTAGTGATCGTTCTACATGGTGTAGGAGAGCCATCTTCACCGAATATAGGCCTTCATGGCTTACTTTCCTCTTTAAATTTCTGCGCTCTTGTGGCGCAAGTGCGCCTCATTTTTGCCTCGCGACATCTCAATTGATCCAGATTCTCGGGAGAAATGTTAGTTGGGCTGAAGATTTGGGTGAAGATGCTCATGACCTGACCATTGTTCTCTATCATCAAGTTTCGGATACCCTATGGAAATCGCTCCCTAGTTGTTGTTCTTTCCTAGGAAACTATTACTCTATGTTGTTTCTTATTCGGCTTTACATTGTAATACTTGAGTATGGCTTTGAGAGCCATATTACTGCAATGTAAGATTTTTTCGCACTGTAAAAAAAAAAAGATATAGTATTAAACCCCACCACAGGGAAAATTCCAAGGGACCGAAAGTCATACCAAACTTCCATTAATTTTGGGCTTTTCCCACTATACAAGTTGTTGCTCTCTTCTCACTTCTTTCTATTTTCTAATTTCTTAGCCATCTTTTCTCCCTCGCCAAACCCCTTATATTGTGTCAAAATGCCAAAAACTTACAAAAGAAGATACAGAACATAAGTCAATAAGGATAAAATTGTCATCGTATTACCACTTAATAAACATCTATCAGATGGGTTAGGACACATAACCCAATGGTACAGTAATTTCAATAGCCCAATGAATTAGACTCTTTTTTAATACCTCGATAAAATGTAGTTTGTCCTCATCCTAACGGCTTGACCCGCTATCAGTCAAATTTTGACCTGCTGATTTTGACCGTTTCGAATACAAGCTTTTTTTTAAGGGTCGGATAAAAAAAGCGGGTTATTTCAAACTATACCGAGCTGTTTTTTTTAAGTCGGATCAATTTTGACGGGTGTAGCTACAGCCGACGGCAATCCAATTTCAAGTAGTAATTGCCAAATAGGCACACAAAACAAGCAGTGAATCCCATCCTCTCATGTCCTCTCTCAAGTCTCAACTCCACTCCTTAACGCAACTCTCAATTTTAACACTTTTTAACAACAAACACCCATTAATAACACAACCTAAAAATGGTAGAAGGAGATATACAATCATCATCATCGTCAAATTCACCATCATCATCTAAAAATGGAGGTGGAGGAGGAGAAGGATGGAATACAGCAAAAGGGTTTTTCATTAAAACTTTAGTTGTTATTGGTGGGGCCCTCTTCATTCGTCGTCTTACTAAATCCACCACTCGCCGCGACCACGCTCGTCTCGTTACCAACTCTCTTTCCGGCCAAAAAGTATTCCCTTATTTTCCGTCTCAATCATTTGTTTACCTTTAATTAAAATACCGCAAAGGAAACTTAATTTTATTGGTTTATAATTTGATTTTTGTTTTGGGTGTAGAATTCACGGGAACAAGCTGCACGGGACCCTGATCATTACTTCAATTTGAGGTATTTTTTTTCTGATTTTTCCATTTGTAATTGTATTACAGCAGTGGCGGAACTAAGGTGGCTAGCAGGGGTGATCGATATTTTCTCTAATTAACCTTTTTGGGCCCTACAAGGGCTGGAACTGCAAATCCTTGCTCCGCCGCTGTAGTCTAGGTTGTGGGAATGTGATTTTTGGAGGGTTTGTGGTGGGTGAAGGGATAAAGAGTGGGTATTGTAGGAATTTTAAGTTATACTCCCTCTGTCCTCATCATTTGTTTACATTTGATTAAAATATCTATCGGAAAGAATGTCAAAGTTAAACAAATGATTGGGAGGGAGGGAGTATGGGTTGTTGAATTGTTACAACATCTTAATGTTATAATTAGTAGTGAAAAAGTGAAATGATCTCCACCTTTCAAATAACTTCCTCATATTAGTATCGTGTAATGTGTATGTATAGATGTCATTCCAGCAACTAGAATAGTGGTGCCGACAACAACATCAACCACATTGTGTTGTGGGATATGAGGTTTTGATGTGTGTGCAACCCGTATTATTGTGCCTCGGACATAGAGTTCGTTCCTGGATGACGAGTTGTCAAAATTTCGTGTAGAATTGTATTGTTTGTCACTTTGTCTTCTACGCCCTCCGTCCCGGTCATTTGTTTACCTTTGGTTTTGGCACAAAGACCAAGGAAAGAGGAAGGGGCCAATTATTAGATGAAAAGTGGACCAAGTTGAGTGTGTAGAATCAAATTACCCATCAAAGACATTCCTGAAATAGAAAGTAAACAATTGATTGAGACACCACAAAATGGAATAGGTAAACAAATGACCAGGACGGAGGGAGTACTTCACAATATAAGAAGCATATATGATTTACTACAAAAACAGTGATTGAAAACTGGAAAGGGTAATGAAGTTGATAAAGTACTAAGCATCAATAGAGTGATCACAAATAAGAATTAAAAAAATACCAAAAAGGTCTAAACCATCAAGAAAAGCTTTTGTAAATGCAATGTCCTAGTTTTGTCTCCATGGATTATGTATTTGAAGACTTTTAAAGGTTGGCAGACCATTCTATTGCCAGATTGAGTAATTCAAAGGTTTATTTTTGTAGAATGATTGCTTGCCCTGCTGCAGATATGGTGGATGGCACAAGTGTTCTATATGTCGAACAGGTAAGTTGAAATTACGTGTTTTATGACAGTATTTTACACATCAGTTACAGCCCTTCGTTTAAAAGATATCCTGTTCTGTCACCAGGCATTCTGGAGAACTCCTCAAAAACCCTTTCGGCAGGTGCGCTTCGTACTTGTGATTAATTTATTGGCTAGCCATTGAGGCAGTGGAGTTAATGTTGTCGTAGTTACTTGCAACTTGCAAGACACTGTGATGCCCTCATTAACTGTTACTTAATTTGTTCCGAGTCTGTTGGCAAGTCAACTTTGTGAGCTGTTTGATTGTTTCGTCTTTTTATTCTTTGCCTAATATCGTCACTTGCTTCCTAGTCGCTAAATTGTGTCTTGCTGTTTTGAAACGCTTGTAGCTTCTTATGTGACTCGTTTTATTTTGAGTAAGTTTCTGTAAAAAGTACATCTGATATTTTTTTTGATCATTCCCATTGCACTGCAGAGATTTTATATGGTGAAACCTTGTCCGAAGGAGATGAAATGTGATGTTGAGGTGGGCCTGATATTTTCTTGTCTCTTTAAGTTTAGACACAAGCTGCAGTAGACCCCTCTTTCTGGCCTTACCAATTTACAGACTAGTTTTGTCAAGTGAAGAGGGATCATGTTCCATTTAAACCCATTCCTGCGATCTGTGCTTTATCCCTGTTGAAAACTCTCACCCGACAACCAGAATCAAGTTTGTTCATGTACAAGTGAATATCTCGGTTCTCATAATGCAATATTGTTTTCAATAACAGTTAAGTACATATGCCATTAGAGACATGGAGGAATATAAAAACTTCTGTGATCGGCCAAAGGATCAGCGTCCACTTCCTGAAGAAGTTATTGGGGTGAGTTGACTATTTTATACTGCTTCACTTTTGATGTCCTTTATTCATTAGTAACTCAATGCCCTGATATTACGGGTTTGATCCTGTATTGAACTCCACAGTTTTTAGGTTGCTAGTGTAATGAAAGTCTTGTAGCAAATGTTTTCGTGATTTCATGTCAATGTGTTTTAACCTTTATGTTGTCAAAAACTTGATAAGTGGGTAATTCTGTGGAGCCTTGAAAGTAGTACGAAGTATCATTATAAGTTAAATTTTCATAAATTTTCTGCATAATTGTACTCATAGTGTATTTTTCGGTGAAAGATGTAGAAATAGCCTAAAAAAAAGAGAAATGATAATTAAATTCAACTGTTTAGCAGTCGGTTAATCAATGCTAATGTTTGTTTATGCAACCAATGTAAGCTGCCCTCGTAAGCTTACATTAATGATGATGATGTATTAAATTCAACTATGGTTGGGCTTGAAACTTTCACTCTTCAATTATGAGACTTAAAGCTCAATTAGTTAATCCCTGAAGAACTAGTTTTTTTATTAATCGGTGAACATAATTGAGAGGCACTGTTACCCTGATTCTTCTTAGTTCGTCGCTTACCCGTGTTGGGACACTCGACACTTGGAAATGGGTATGACACCTCGACACTTAATTTTAAGCCAAAATGAACATTTTTTATAAGAAAATAGTTGAGTCCGACACTTGGACATGTACCCGGGTTGGATACTTGTAAACGAGTCTGGGTAACATAGTTAATATACAATTTAAAGAATAAATGAGATCAGAAACACCACAGGGAATGCATTTTACTGATAAGTGAGCGCCACCCAAAGAATAGATTGGTCTTGGTCGGTTTTCACAAAGCTTGAGCGACTCTCGTGCACTGCAGGTTGTGGACTTCTTCCACCATTATCATGGAGAACACCAGAGCTTAAGAGATTGAGTGTGTGACAAGCTAACTTATGATTGGGTTTTGGACATCTTGCTCTATGAGTCTATGTGATCATTATACTATGCATCAGTTGAACCATACCTGTCTGATGACATGTTTGAGTAGTCTCTTTTTTTATTAGGATTTTAAACTCAGACTCACTTAATTTAATTTAAGATACTGAGTGATTGGTTTTTGAATGAATGAATCATATGGTTGATCTGTCAAGCTGCTTCATTTCGTAAGTACTAATTTAGGTGCTATCCAGTCAAGTATTCTGCTCTAGTCCACAAAGCCTTATATGGAACAGTCTTGCACGTGAGACCAACCCAGTATCCCTATAATGAAATGAAAAATATATAATAACGCGGATTTGTCTCACATTTGAGACCGTCATATAAGCAAGACTCGCTCATTTGTTTTGTGCCTCCTCAAATGATTGGAATTGAGGCCATTATTGATTAATATTGGTGGGTTAAAAGTATTCAAATTAAGGTTCATGCAATTAAGGCACGTAACCAGTTATCCAGTTGCTTCGGCGCAGTCAAACTCCTACTCCTGCAAAGTTTTCTTAATTTATTTTCTTTTTGTAGGATATTGCAGAACATTTGACAACAGTTCCTCTAAAACGCTGTGAACGTGGTAAAAAATGCTTATATGAGGGGACAACACCACCTGAGGGATTTCCCAATACTTGGGTAAGTGTTTGATTGTTTCAGCTGCTTGATTCTACTACTGCATACTTTGTCATTTGTCTAATTGTCTGTTACTCTGATTATCCATTATAATGAGCTTTCATCAGGCTTTTCACAGAGCTTATGCTCAGTTACACTCTTGACTCTTGATAAAGACATCTGTTTTTTTCTGAAGCAGACTTCTTTCTTGTTCTTTTATTAATTGGTCCTTTTGCCTGTGATAGAGTGGAGCAGCGTACTGTACATCAGAATTGGCAATATTGAAGAACAACGAGGTACACGTTTGGGATCGAGGATATGATGAGGATGGAAATCAGGTATGTTACCACTAATTAGGAGGTCGACATATCTGGTTGTTTTTCGACATTGCAGAACGTAGAGGTATTAATAATGTTCTGGTGTAATTTGTATACCACAGGTTTGGGGAGTCAAGGAAGGCCCTTATGAATTCAAGCCCGCCTCTACTTCTAGTTTTAAAGACTTGTATTCTCCTCTTAATTTACTTACTCCCTTAGCCTTGGACAAAAGGATAGAGGGCTCTTTTGTTTTACAAGACTGATTATCAGGCTATAAATACCTGCTACCTGGAAATCAGGCTCGAGTCGAGCCTAAACAAAAAGCCCATTTCTGTTTTGTTCTCTACTCGCGTGATCCCATCCATAGCGATAGCCCCGACTTGAGACGAAAGAAGATAGAAGTTTCCCATATCCATCACATGTAATCTTCTAATACATTAATATGGCGTGTACCCCACACCTCCGAGCTCATTATAACGACCTGAGATTACTCTGATATTGGGGTGTGATTATGACGGTGCTGCCAGCCGGCACTGATACCGAAGCTCTCAAAATAACCATTGCATAAGGATATCTGCTTATATCGAATTACAGACAGTGATGTAGAGAATTTCAGAAGTCAGCCGAGTGATTTGATGCAAACTGAAGCCAGAGGAGGCTCACTGGAGTCCACCAGATTCTTACAAGTGATGCTCGTATATTCGCATGTATGACCAACCCAACCATTAACTATATCATTAAATGAGAAATATACATGTACTATATAGCTTGGTCGTGAGACTGTCTTATGCTAGACTTTGTTATTCAAGTTGTCGATAGGGTTGCTGGTCTTGTCTTTATATTGCCAGCACAACTAGCCTCTGTAATCCGAGAGGTGTGGTATACCCCCACACAATGAAGAGAACTGTAGGAATCATAATGTATATGTGAGAGGGTGGTGGTGAAACTTGACGTTATATGATTTCCCTATTCTTTTATGAGCTTGTTCTTCAAATGTACGAGTATCTTTTACTACTAGTACAAAAGAATGAAGAGTTTCATCTACTGCAACAAAAAATGAGGTTGCACAAAATGCAGGAAGTCCTAACAGGAAAGAGGTTAGCACCTCAGCGTAGGCTCCCGGCTAATAGAATTGAACACAGACTTTGTAGCCATTCCAAATGCAATCATAGGGTTTGTATAGGGTTAAGACTTGATTGAGCATTTGATCACTCTAGTATATCACATACCGGCAAAAAAAGTTACTGCACTACGGTTACATTCTGATAACACATTTTCATTTACAGCAGTAAACATGGGAACTAAGTACATGGGAATATTCAGCTCCTTGACAAATTTATAACCAGAATAAAGTTTCTACCAAGGTTTTAGGTCAGCAACCGGGCCTGCTGTCCAGTTAAGGATCTTCTCTCCTGATTTTAAGAAAATACTTGGATCGTGTGGCAGTTTGCGAGCAAGACCGTTCAAGATCTGATGAAATGCATCACCTGGTTGCACAGGTTGAGGAAACAACATTGCTTGTTTAACGGAAGGGTTAGCTAACAACCTTTGCTTTCTTAAGATGACTTCTGGAGGGATTGAAGTCAAAATGGTATCTAAATTGGGAACGTCCTTCTCGTCGACAAACAACCCGATATCTTCCCAGGGGATGGCATCTGCAAATGGAAGAACAATGTCATCTGCTATAATGACGGGAATGCACCCAAATATGACGGCTTCAACTAATCTGGGACTCCATGGGGCCCAGCCGAGTGGACACAAGCAAAATACAGCTCTTTGCATGTCCTCATAGTATGTTGTTGGATGTTCTGTTGAGATGTCGAAGAGTGGATTGTTCTTGAAGTTCTCCCAAACAGCTGCTCTCGCTCCTCTGAATGTAGGAGAAAATAAAGTTTTGAAATCAATCAGTAAACTACTCTCAAGAAGTTAATTAAGGGATTCTCGCGCGATGGTCTTGTAATGACTTACCCTAGGTCCTAAGGCCTAGGACCACGTCTCGATTGAAACTAAATGGTCATTTAATGTGGTAAGATGTTTACTAATGATATAAAATGGTTCACTAAGGAGAAAGTACACATGAGAAAATAGTCGCAAACAATATGAAAAAGGTTAACTTAAAGGTCACCACCAGTCCCCACCGATATGAAAGAGTAAGAATAGTCTAATACTTCCTCCCGTCAAATCCAAATACCCCTAAATTCCAATCTCTCTCACCAAAAAATGTGAGACAGACCTAAGGCCGTTTAGATATAAAGGGAAGAAATAGTATATATGAGGTCAAGTAAATTTCTAGGAAAGGCGGTCACATGATAATCTCATCAAGAAACGGTTTCTTAAGAGAATTTGATATGAAGATCTAACTGCATCCATCAAGATTTTCTATGTAGATGCATAACTAGGGTTTCACTATAGGATCATACACAAGGACTTACAAATAGCACATTCTGAACAAGCAAAAGAAGCTTCTTGATTACGCGAAATATGGCTTGTCATAAGATAGGATAAAGGCAGAGAGCATACCTTGCATAATAGCCTCCTTCAGGGTCATTCCCCACATCATAAAAGAGTCCGCGGAAGTAAACAAAGATGGACCGAGGGGTGTCTGGAGGGATCAAATGAGCTTGCATCTTCTGTGGAGGAGCATAAGGAGGAATTGTAATAGAATTATCTTTCAAGCAAACATGATTTCGTTGCCCAAAAGTTTGAACCAAGGTAGCACGCTGGAGCAAGGGCAGAATCCCTCTCTCTATGGCTTTCTCTTCCTGCAAAAACGCAGATAAGAAGACTACCATAAGAAATACGAAGTATGATTTTACTTTCATGCCTCCTTGCTCAACATTAAATTTAGCCCTTGTTGGTAGACGCTCTGTAAATACTCTCACTCCCAACAAGGTCTACCCTACTGACTAGACTTTTTTCCAACAAAAAAAAATCAACTACGAATAATTTCCTCCATCTTGTGTTCACTTATAAAGGGAGTCTAATCATTTTCTTACCAGGTAATGAAAGCATGCTCCAAAATCATGAGGTACCACAAAAAAGTGATCTGCACCTTCCGTCCTATTCCAATAAGGCCAGTTTGAAGATATAAGCTGTATAGCACTTCTCATCATGCGTGGAGATTTAAAAGGCAATGGAAGGCCATTTGGAGTCAAATCACAGGTAGTATACACAGGAGTGTAGAACCAATCAGCTTCTTCGGGATTTAAGGTTCGAACAGCGCTAGACAAAAGAAATCGGTGCATGAATATCTCGGCCGCAAACATGTGGGTAAGACATCTTTGATCCTTCTGCAAGATCTTTTTGTTGTATTTGCTTGGAAGCTCGTAAACAAAAACCTTTAGTCTTCCAACAGGGTCATCTTCCAACACATCACCAGCACTACCTGAAGAAGAATCAAGAAAACTCATAACAAAGTTTTTCTTCGTCACTCAGCTGGGAATTCAACATATAAGTAGATTGCAACAGTCTCCACAAGAATATAAAAACTTTTAGGACCATTGGGTCGTATTCACTATTATATGGTTGATGTATCATGAATTCGTGATACAGTAGGAGAGTGTTTGAAGATTTATGTTACCAATTATCTCTGCATATTATCAAGACTTTTGAAAAGGAAACAGGCCATATAAAATCAAGTTTAGCTCTCTATCTCCATCTACATCTCTCTTCTCGGTTATCCTGGGATCAGATGTAGAACCAAGCACTAGCTATTGGTTAGATTGGGTCCACTTTAACATCATCCCTTCTGTTCCCTCCGGGCCTACTATTCTTCCTTAAATCTATCTACGAAAAATATTCCATGCTACACATACACTTGGTTGTAGCAGAAAACCGATGCTTATTGAAATTTGAATCTACCAAATACCCTAATGCCCTGGTATGGATTGGAGCTGGCAGCCTGGCAGGGTCCATGGTTCCCGCTGCAATTCTACAGACTAAAAGCAATTTATTTATTTTTTGAAGGACTCAGAAAACAATGTTGATCATGAGTTGGGGTCTATTGGTACTCCTTGATTCCTACTGAGATATGGAGCAATCAGTTGATATTGTCATGCGTTCGAGACTCCAAGACGACATTTTTGTCTATTTGACACCTCTGAAACCAGCAATGGACAAATAGATTGTCATTCTTGTTCTCCCTACGTTTTTCTCATCCCTCCCCCAGGAAGAAGATTTGTACTCATGTAACCCACTTGTTGGCCCAATATTGTCCTCAACTCATCATTTAGCAATGCATTACTAGTTTGCAGTTCTTGTTTACCTCTTATAGTTTCCCTCTGATCCCTCCCCTCTAATATTCTCCTAAGATGTTACAAAGGAATGATATTAGCAAACGAGTTTCTTGAAAATACAGAAGGATATTGATATTGTACTATGCATATGGATCACTGGATGACAGAAAGACGTGGAAGACCTTCGGAATCCAATATTCATTACTTGTACAGACCGAGCTATAATATGGGCTTAGCCCTTTTGACAGCTGTCATTCTCTGGGCTACTTATATAGATTCACATACTTTTCATGATTTCATATGAGGAGCCACATTGACTAACTAATCAAACGGAACTGCGCTTATGATTCCCATTAGTGTCACTTCATAATAGAGGTGATTCAAACAACAGAACCACGTAAATTGCAGAGAAGTATACTATTACTAGGGATTATTTACAAATCAGAAGATTGCATCTTGCAGCATATTTACTTCCAGAACAACATTTTCTTGCTTTCCAACTTGTAATGCAAGAGCATTGTCGTATCTTAAAGTAAAAAATTTAGTAGATCTCGTGTTATTGAGACCTCAAAAAACTTCAGTAAATAACAAAAACATCTACGGCACAAGAATATGGTTCATTTCTCCAAAATTTGAGTAGATCACAACTACTGAGAGATTATATTCATGGCAAGCACTTGGAACATGTTCAATAGCGAGAAAATTAGTTTTGGTCTCCACTTAGACACACTCCTTATAGGGCAAAAACCAATTTTACGCTCATAATAGCACAACTCTCTTACATTACATGCATACTTTTTGTTCTCGCTTCTTTTTTATTTAAATCTCTAAAGAAAAATTGGAAAACTAATTTATTCTCACATTTCTATATGATATTGCCCACTTTTAAAGAAGATAAAGCTCTTTGAGCGCTCTTGGGGAAGAGCATAATAAGTGCTACTCTCCATTATTTCCTATAGAGACCACAAGAGAGCTCCCAGTAATGTGCAAGAAACACTATTTTTCGCTCTCCAACAATGGGGACTACCTCAGAGAGCACTTAAAGAGCTCCAATTGTACATGCTCTCCAAATGCTCTTGAAGTGCTCTCCAAGATGGTCCCCATTATTGGAGCGTAAAATGTAGTGCTTTTTTACCGACAATAGCTTTACTTTTTTATGCTCTTTATGTGCCTTTCATGAGAGAAAATGGAGTAGTTCTCCATGAGCTCTCTTCTAAGAGCAATAGAGAGCTTGTTCTCCATTCAAAAGGAGAGCTCATAGCAAGTAGAAATTTGAGAGAATATACGTTTTTTTTTTTTTCTTTACATATAAATTTTGTGGACCAACGTATAAAATGAAGCGCATATGAGAGAGTTTTTGTTTATTGTAGGTATAAATTTGCTTTTTGCTCTCCAAAGAAAGATTGTTAATGGAGAGCACAAGCGGTCATCAATTTTTGCTATTGTACATGTTAGCACTCTAAATCGACATTATTGTTTCAATCTAATGTCGTGAAGTAACAAATGGTTTTGGCAGGTATTTGATTGCTCTTACTAACGTACAGACTATCGCACCGCTTTCCCTTACAGAATCACTATAACTAAACCTCTCCCTTATCACGGGGCAATAAATACCCGTTCATCCAACTCCCCTAACCCCGCTTGGTGAGGGATAAACATCTCAATTCCAACACAGTATATTCATCTAGGATTAAACCAAGCAACAATATCTCCTACATCCAGCATTGTGAAAAATGCTCCAAACCCACTACTAAGCAACAAATAACCCAACAATAAGTCTCTCTTAAGACCGTTTAACACTCTCAAATGTGAAACGGATCCAAAAACGTATTTCTAGCACTAACTAATCCGCATTACTAACCAAACCGTATATTAGTTACTTTAGATCCGTTTCAGGCTTACAACCGAATTAATAAAACCCTAAACAACAACAAACCAATCAACAAAACACACTTTTTTTAACAAAATCAAAACTAAATTAAACAACATAAACTGAAAAACAAACACTAAACATTCTAACCTGAAATGCGCTCAGTTGGATGAGACCTAGAAGACTTCTTAGCATCAATTGAAATCAACCCAAATGAAGAAATCACAAGAAGAACAAAAACCCACCTCAAAATCTCCATCATTTCACAAATAATCAACACCCAACTGAATCAAATCAAAGAAGAATAAAACAAAATTTATTTATAAAGCAAACTAAGTAGTGATTTATTTAGTTAAGCATAAAATGAGATTACTTTAGTAGTAATTAACAACTAAATCTAACCAAAAAAGTTGGTGGGAATTTGTTGTTAAAGATTGTTAGATAAAGAGTCAATTTCATGTACCAGAAGCAGATTAGTGATTGCTGCAAATTTAAGGGAAAATTTTAAGCATAAAATGGAAGAAGCTTGAGTTGGGTGTATTGAATTGTTTAGACAGATTTTAATTTTGTTATGCGAAAAATGTGGGATCGTTCTTTGTCTGCCCAAAAGTCGGTTCAATTATTTGAGTATAATATTCGTATTAGTTGTCAAAGAGTCAACTACATGTAATAGGGATGTCTGGATGTAGTAAATGTTTTCATTTTGGTTTTAGATCGATTCTTATTTAAGACCGTCTTTAAGACGATATTTATATTTGATTTAAATAGAGGTGAAGTTAAAGAAGGTTGTTAAGCAAGATTAGCCCTTGGTTTTAAGTACTCCCTTCAATTTATCTTCCCTTTTTTCTTATTAGGTTTCAACTTAATAAGATTGACCTGGATCAAATGATCCAGCCATAATTATCTAATCTGTACCTAACCTGACACTCGAATTGATGGGCAACGCCAATGGCCAAACTAACTAGATCAAAAGTACCCCAATTGTTCCACACAATTTATTATCCCTAATAATTTGATTTTGATATTAACTAATGCGAAAATGGCACTGACTCAACCCGACGCAATGTAAACCTAATTTTATCAAACTCGAAAATGACTCAACCCGAACTTACCTGACCAGTACTCGGCCTAGTTCACCCGTTTGCCAGATCCAATTAGGCTTAGTCAGTTTTTCATCCCTATTCTGTAAGCATGAATGGTCGAATACTCGAATCTACCACCATATAAGCTGAAAATTTTGCCACGCCTCACTCTTAACTCATAACGTCACATTTGTTGTAACCCACCCGCCATCACCACTGAAACATACATACCCGCCCTTCACCAAACCTTTAATAACCCGTTAATCGCACCACGACCACCGCATACAGCCACCTAAAGGCTTACACCCTTCGTCTCTATTCACATTACTTTTCGTTGTCAACCAAAAACGAGATCCTTGTCCGTGGTTATAATGCTCTCTCAAATACTAGATCTTTGTCGCTAGATTTCAGGTAGTCTTGTATAAGACAATTTTACACAAAGATAATGTAAAATAAACACTAATCCAACGAGTCTTGCTTGTGCCTCTCACAACCGCCTTTCCTTTTTAACATTATTTAAATCGGGCGTGAGACGTCACACGAGAATTTGTGATACTAAACAGACCATATTATTGGGTAAAGGCAGTTATTAAAATATCTCGTTCCACAATAAACTCGTGTAATAATAAGAATTAATAATCCAGAGTTTTAAAACATCTCGTTCCAAGACAATGCACACAATTTCACAACGCAGGTGCTGAATTTTAGTGTAATACTCCCTCCATTTTTTAATNAAAATTATACCATTAAATTCCTTATGAAAAACTCTTTCATATGAGTATACATTTCACTATATTTAAACATATAATTTGAGAGATATTGAAGAGAGAAGTGTGTGTCTCGAAATGTGAGAAAGTCATATATAGAAAAATAGAGGGAGTACTCCGTAAGCGGGGGGACAGAGTCCACTACATCCCAAATACAACCCCGTCAAAGTTTAGGAGCAGCTTCTTTCCCATAAGCTTCGTCTCAAGGCTATTCCAGTGGCGTGCCATTTTTCCAGGATAATGCTTCTGGTGAAGGGATATTCATCGACTACTCCCAATTTAGTTATGCCGGCTGTTGCCTCTAGCATTCAGAATTAGAGAAATCATCTACAGGACTACAGTAAGCCAACTAACCTGAATGGTTGATAGTATAATGCCACACGCAGCACTGATATGATACCCATGAACTTCAAGTCTGCACCTGCTTAACTAAAACAATTTTGCTGTGTAACTCAACATCAGTAGCAGAAAGCACAGTCCGCAATGGTAAAAGAAAAGAAAGTACATGAGATTATGAGAACCATGATGACAAGAAATTTTAGCAACTTTTGGTAATAATTTTGGCAGAGTTCATCAAATTAGATAAACTTTGTTCATCTTCTATATACAATGTTGCTCCAATAGCCCCTTTCCTTGGAGACTCCTGCCTATGGCGGGCAAGGGGGTTGGTTGTAAAGAGCCTTGCCCATGTTTTAACCGGAAAAAGATCACCGCTTTTGCATTGCCTACTTCATCAACAACAATCGTGTTCCTGTTTGTCAAATCACTTTATATCTAAAGTGAACTGGACAATGGGCCCTTATGCACCGCTCCACAATTAAAATGAAATACAAGCAATTAGGGACTTTTAACAAGGTTGCCAATGTTTTACCTACGCCTTTTCCTAAAAATACAGCAGTAAGAGATGAAAAATGTACAATTAGCATGTCATCAATGTTCTATTTGTTGAAGGCATAGCCACCATAAAACTCCGTCTATATCAGCCAGATCAAACCAATGGATGAAATATTATGCAGTCAACATGAACAGATCTCTTGACATGGGTTGATATTAACATTTGTGGCAAAAATATCAACACTTTGTTAGCGGTTAGAAGCACGGACTAGCAGAACATCCACTGACCTCAACACCCAACTGAAGTCAAAAGGGAGCAGAAGGAATTGAAAGCAAAGCTTATTATCAGCAATTATATACTGTACTTCATAACTGCCAAGTCTCAGGCCATGGGATAGATCATCTTTCTCCTTTTTTAAAATAAAGATACAAAGGACTGCGGGATTAGGTCTTAGGGCTAAGCATAATGAGACTGCAGCAAATTAAATATAAATGATCTTACCGAAGAGATCTTTAAGAATGTGGTGGAAGAGAAAATACCAATTGATAGCTACTCATCAGTCATAAAATCTTAATTCAGTCAAAAATTCTTTCTCCAGTGGAAAAAAGAATGAACACAATTGAACTCAAAATACAAAGGAAACCAGGAATAATAAACACTGGTCTCCAACTTTCTGCACTAGAGATGTCATAGTCAGCAACTTTTGCAGCCTCAAGAAGCTGGCCTGTTAGCTCAACACCAACGATACCAGCTAGTGTGCCAGCTGTATTGGAAACTCCCATAACAATGCCAGCATATCTGGGAGCTATATCCATGTGATTCACGGCAAACCCTGCTCTTCCAAGTGCCAAGAAGCCTAGCGCCACAGAAGAACAAAAGACGGCCCCAGCCGAAGTTCTAAACATGGGAAGTGCTATCAGTGCTATTGACGCCACGAGAAATCCTAAGGTATTTAAGAACTTCCTCGTCCAAGTTACAGACATAACCTTCCTAGTGATGAGATAATCAGCAACCCACCCACCTATATTCGAAAATACAAACATGTTGAAGTAAGGCATCATTTTAGAAGAACCCATCTCTTGAAGACTAAGTTGTAGGCCTTGTTCAAAGTACGTCGGCAACCAATTCATAAGTACATACAAGGCATAATGAAACGTGAAATTATTAACCACAATAGCCCAGACAGGTAAGTTGACAAGAATCCTCTTCCAAGGAATTTTAGCAGTTTTTGAAGAGCTGCCTCCATTCTCAACTTTTAACTTTTGGTTTCCTTTAATAGGCAATAAGTTTTCTCCAAAACCAGCAGCAGCAGCTTTGGGGTGCTCAGAACGAGGAGGATCCGATGCATATTTAAACCAAAGTGCTGACCACATGGCTCCTAAAGCTGCTTCGGCTAAAAAGACTGACTGTGGGCCTCTGAACTTCACCAAGCTTGGAAGCAGAAGCATCCCAGCAGCTGCACCCATGTACATGCCAGATGTAGTGAGTGAAACAGATCTAGATCTTTCATGAGGAGGCACCCACTGAGCCAAAACTGTGTGAATGGACGGGAAAATAAATCCTTGAGCAACTCCAACAAGAAGGCGTGCAAGGACCAATGTCAGGACCCGACTGGGGTCTAGTGGCACTAGGGCACAGGTTAAAGACCATAAAACAAACGAGAGTAGGAGGACACGCCTCCCACCTATTTTCTGAGCTGCCCATCCTCCGGGTACTTGTGAGCATGCATAGCCATAGTAGAAAGTGGAAAGTATGGTGCCTTTACTTGATTGACTTACTCCGGCAGCATCAGCTGCAATTGTATAAGCAATTGAGAAGCCCACCCGTTCAATGTAACAGACGGCTGTGCAAATGAACGTTAAAATTACAATTGTGTATCGCTTTGGAAATCTAACTTCTGGCATACTTTAGACAGATAACTTAATGGAGATATGATCCTTGTACAGTCTTGTCACTTTCTCCCATAAAACAGTCACTTAATTGATCATAATACACATACGCAGAGACTTCCTTTTACTTTGTACAAAGTTGGTTTGCAGCATAACAACCATGTAAACAGTCCTTCACCTATCCTGAGAACTTGCACCTGAGCATAAAAACCAATGATCAATATCCTAATAATAACTTTTTCACGTCATTTTTGTTCACAATAAGCTAGGTTTATCCTCTAGAACGCTACCAACGTATCTTATAGCAAATCACACACCACCATTTAAGTGAATCAGCCACCCAGCAGCAAGCACATAACAAGAAAACCAACAGTCCGTATCAATCCCCATATGCACCTCAACAAAAACACAACTTAAGGTATCAAAGGAGCTCGCCATCCGACAACAAGTAAATAACAAGAAAACAAAGCATTATCCAACTACATCAACCCACAAATACAAGCTACATGAACGAGAGGATCAATCAAACATCTGATTTATACAAGCAGCAACAACATTAGTCCACTGCCTCAAAGGCTCCCGTAAATTGTGAGGTAGGGGTCGGATGTAACTAAAATCACTATCGAATACGATGCCTCAAACTCAGTTAAAACTCTAATCTCTACAGTCCAATGAAGTTGATGTCATACACTATTGACATCACAGCTTACAAGATAGCAACATTTCCAACACACAAATTTACAAGTTTACAACTTTACTAATCAATCAACTTTCTACATTGCAATCATTCATCAAAATAAGATAAGAACAACCAAATTAGGGAAAATTTCAGCAAAATTGTGACAACCCAGAAACTAAATTAACCCCAAATTGAAAATCACAATCAAATAGGATAAATTACATCAATAACAAGATAACCCACTACAAAATTTCGTTGAGGCAATTCAACAAACACAATGCAAGCATTACTAAGATAAGAAAAACCCAGAAATAGAACAAACAAATAATCAAATAAAAAAGAGAACTTTTGTGATTACCTAAATTGGAAATCAGATTAATTTGGTGCAATTGAATCTAGTGTATAGAGGATACTAGATTTGAGTGGAAAAACCCCAAATCTATGAATTATTTTAATGTAGGGAACAGTGTATGATTGGATTAAGAGAGAGATAAAAAGTAATTCTGGAGAAACGAGATTGAGTCAACAAATTTGACAACGTCGTGACTAGTTAAGAAACAAACTAATGAATGTGGAAATGAGAATGTGTGAGACGGAATTTTGGTTGTGCTCTTTTACGTGAACACAATTTCTCATTATACTATCCGTCTTAAGGTTAAAACAGACTAAGTATTATACTATTTGTGTATAAATTTGGAAAACAGGTCAGCTGGATCGAGTATGGGTCATGTCAATTTCGGGTCGGATTATTCAGGCATGTAGACTTCCGGTCAACCCGTATCATTTCGGGTCAACTATTATCAAGTTATTTGTGGATAATAATCAATTTGCTACAATAAAAAATCAGGTCGGGTTATACTCGGTTGAGTTCATTCGGGTTCGGGTCAAGTTCCATTTTGAGTTGGGGGTAGAATCGGATCATTTGGGTCGGTTCACTTTTGCCAAATCTACTTCAGACTACTTGTGTATATAAGACAAATATTGTTTTTCCAATACATATTCTTATATACACAAGTGACAAGTGGTATGTATTTTACCCGTCTTAAGCTTAAGACATGTAGTCCCGTCATAAGTTTATGAGCGTAGTCTTAAGAGAGACTTACGGGGACGTTATAACCTCGATCTCAAATATCGACTTTTCACGCAGTATACGTGGTCCATGATAAAAATAAAAATTAAGAAAAAAATTATTTTTTGTAAGATTATGAGCCTAATTACTGTATTTGTAACTTAGGGGGTTTAATCTCACAAGTGATCAAGGTTAAGGGAGTTAATTGCCATTTTCGCGCTTTTCAACATTGTCTATCGTGAGAAAAACTAATATGCGGATTGGCTAACAAATCAAGGAGTGGTTCAGCATCAACAATTAACTATGTTCAAGATGTCAAATATGCTATACCATCTTTTCCGTCTGATTTAGCAAGATGTAGGAGGCGTTATTTGGCCTCGTGTTGTCTCGTTTTATGCTTTCTAGATTAGGGTTAGTCAGTATTCTTTTCGACAAAACAAAATTCCAAATTGTCTTTCAACATATCTCTAATTTCATTCTTTTGCACTTTTAAATGATCATTTCATTCCTCAGGTAATCTTACCTATAAAATGTGAATATTAACAGTTAATATAGTAAAATTAAGAATAGAAACGGAATTAACAATAACAACTTTCACTCACATGAAACGAAAAAATACGACAAATTATTTTCTTGAACGTAAATAATCAACAAATGCGATAATAAACTACAATACAACGGTTTAATGGTTAAAAACGTTAAATTGAAAATTAAGATTAAAAAATTTGAACGACCATAGCTTTAAAATTAGATACCCAATTCGGAACAAAAAAAAATAAAAAAAAATCAAACTTCTTATATAGGCGAGCAATGTCCTTGCCTAAGACCAACATAGATTTTTCACGCGCCAACGAATGCTTGAACGTCCATGCTTAGGTTGAGACATTATAAAAACCACCGGACAGGTACACAATTTACAACAATAAAAAGTGGTTGCCATGTTATCGTAAATGTTTTTTTTTTCCATATGTTATCTTAAATGTTATTCCGCATGTTTAAGCCAATTTCATAGTTTGTTCAATAAATGTGAAATATATTTTGCACGGATGAAATCGGTATTTAAGATAGAATAAACAATACTAGTTTTAACCCGTGCAAAATTGCACGGGATTGCTTATTAAACTTGTTTTAGATACTATTTGACTAAATTGCAAAAATTTTAAAACGGAATTCCATAAAATTATATTCTAAAGTTATAGTTTGTTATATAATTCCATATACACAAATTCTCATTGAAAACGGGTACTATCCGTCACAAGCTGAAATCGGATAGTGCCCTCTCACAATATGCAAGTGACA
>LHUT01000961.1:0-13963 GCA_001412135.1 Silene latifolia subsp. alba
TATTGTAGATTCAAACCAACCTTAAGATCCTCATTAAAACTCACTATAGAGAAGCAACATCAATGCATTTATTCTCAAATATAGATGTATATAGACGTACTAATTTATATATTAATTAGATAAACTGTGAGTCCATGATACATTTGATTTACAGATTTAACAAATAAATCTAATTTTCAAAAATTTAAAACAACCCCGTGAATTTTCACGGGTGTTACACTAGTAATACAAGAAGAAGGGCTGGTTAGTATGGTCTATTATGAGTTAAATCGAAGTTCAGAGTATTTTGAGAAGGAGTGTAATAGTTTGGAGTATTTATGTTAAATAACCCAATTATTTATTGATGTTATAAATGATTTATCTTTTACAAATTGGAACCGTCTCATAGTGTAAGACCATCTCACGCAATAAATATCGTTTTTTAATTACTAAACTCTGTATATAACACAATCTAAATTATTGTGTATTAGCACGGGATCTGCACTAATACCTTAATAAAAAGGTTTAGCTAAATTGGGCTTTGGTCCGAATAATTTGTTCGAGTTTGGTTTTCGAATTTGATTAATTTGTATGATTTTGGAAAGAATAAGAAACAAAGTGTAATGTGTTAATAATGATTTTGATATCAGCTCCTGTGTTTTACAGAGATAAATAGAGTTGTTAAAATAAGCTCAGATGAATTGAAGTGAGCTGAATTGAACTGAATTAAGCTAAATGAGAGCTGAATTAAGCCGAAAAGAACAGAGTCCAAGTTACATAGAGAGTAGATGTAACATCCGCTCTTTTCGTATAATAGCTATAAAAATATTTTTATATTATATTATTTAATTAATTTTATTTTAAACATAATTTTTATTAAAACTATAATTGTAGAGTTTAGTTTATATAAAAATATATGTTTTAGTAGGATAGGAATAATAGTGATAATAATATTAATAATAATAATAAAAAAATTTCGTCTTAAGTTATGGTAGATTTAAGATGTATTTCCGACTAGCAAAAGATCGTCACATTTCACATGTGAGACTAGTTTAATCCCGACCTATCCCATACCGACAACACACCACCCACTTTTTGCACCTAACTAAAATAATAATTATTTTTTTCACTCACTAGAAACCCTCACTAACAATTAACCGGCCAATCACTAGTTCACTACTCATTTTTCTCCTTCTTTCTTTGTTTTCGAAATATCCACAGCAAACAACAAACATACACAAGAGCCTTGAACATCATTTTTACTTGACATTCAAACTAAGATTTCGTCCTCGTTTCTCAACCGTTTCCTTTGATTTTTGCGCCATTCTCTTCCCCTTTTCGTCCTTTAAACTTTCTAGGTAAGAAAGTCCCACTCTTGTGGAGGTTTCAAAATCGACCATCTTATAAAAGTTTTGACTTTTAGCTCAAATACTCCGTTTCCTTATTTATAGGTGAAGAATTTGAAGACCCGGAGGGAGACTCGTACATTGTGGACCATTCACTGTAAGATTAGAGAGCTTTCGAGGTAACAGTGATAGGTTACTCGACAAAGTGTCGATATTTCGCCTTTTACTCGATTTTTCACTCGTTTTTATCGTAAAGTTTAAACCTTTATGCCTTTATCATGTGTATGGTTGAATATGTGAATTTAGTAGTCATTTTACATGCTTGCTTGAGTATTTTCATAGCTTATTTCTCATAATGGATTCGGCTATGGTGGTTTGTTGAGTGTATGTTGTAGGTTTTCATGGGTGTTATGGCTGCTGTCTTTCTGGTTTTCTTGAGCTTTGCCATGGTGAAAATTGTGGTGGTTATCCATGTTATAGCCGTGCTTATTTCCGTCTCAACTTGCCCTTTTAATTTCCGTCTGAAATTTGAGTTGAATGGCCTGCTGGGTTCGGTTTTAGAATCGTGACAGGGCTGTTTTTGAGCTCTGTTTTGGGACGGGTGGAGTAGCCTTTCGGGACTGTTTTTTTATGCTTGCCTTTTTACACTTTAATGTCGTCTTGTGTGTACTCGAAATTCTCGCTTTAAATGTCTAGCTTGAACCGTGTTTGGCTAAGCTTTGCAGGGCTACCTCACGGTTGTTTGGCAACCGTGGGTGTGTGTTTGTGGGTGGTCTTTTACAGGCTGTATATGGACTGATTCGGGCTGGTTTTTGGGTGGTAAAGGATGGTTAATATGTATGGTAAAATTAGTGTATATATCCGTCTTAAGCATGCTCATAATTCCGTCTTATGGTTTACATATTTTGTTAATTTGGGTGAGTGTTGGAGGTGTTTGTTGGGCTGTTCGTGGGCTGACCGTGGGCCTGGTTGGGCGGCTGAGTGGTTGTGGTTGCTGGCCGTGGGCTGGCAGCACGGCCACGACCTATCCACGGCTCATGGTGGTCATGGTGAGCACGGGTGGTGGATGGTTTGTGCACTTGTTTTTCCTTTCTCCCCTTCTTTTGTGGTTTGTAGTGTATTTGTGTTGAGTCCATCATGTTTTAATTGTTGGGCTTAATAAGTTCAATTAATTAGGCTTGTATATACTTTTTGGTTGGACTTGTATGCATTTTTTTGGTTGGGCCAACCCATTATCATGGGAATGTTTAAGAATGACCCACTTGTGTTGGTTCCATTTTATCCCGTAATTTTACATAACGTAAATTGTTCATTACTGCTTGTTATATTTTATTTAACCGGCATGTTTATTTATGAAATGAGATATTTATTAATAATACAAGTTTGAAAGAATTATTATAAATAATTACTTATAAAGAGTCGTGTTCTTGTAGAGATGCCATAATATTATCGTACATGCTTGATATACATTTACGCCCTACTTGTGCGTGCTGTTCTGGCAAGTACGGGTTTAGCCTACTTGTGTTGTTCTGGCAAGTACAGTTTTTGGCCACTTGTGCTGTTCTGGCAAGTGAGTTTTATCTTAGTCTTTCCGCCACTTTCGTGCTGTTTTGACGATTGGGGTACTCGATTCCCGTTCTGTTATCGAGTCTTGGATACGGGCTATTCTGCTGTATTCGAATCAGAATTATTTATTCCGAGAGTCTGGCCAGGTTTAGACTAGGACCGTGTTATTATCGTAGTCCTACCCGGGGAAACTATAGTCTAAGAGTGGTAAATGTCTTGCATTAGTTGGATGTTTACATTGGTCATATCTCCTTGAAATACGTGCTCATGGCTAAGTGGTCGTGTTTGCTCTCTTGTTTCCCTTCTCCATTTACCTATTGGTTCTTATGCCTTGCTTACTTGTCTATCTCATTCCTTTTCCTTATCTTTTTTATCTTAAACATGTATGATCCCATGTTTAGTTATAGTTCCAATTCATTCACATCTTATTTAATATGATTATCGGTTTATGTTCTTTGTTTTGCTTGTTTTGACGTTTTGTGGCTGGGAGAACCTTGCGTTACTCCCCACTGACTGTGGCTTTCATGTTTACATGAATGACAGGTTGGTGAAGATGCTTACGTGGGGTTTAGACGTGTGAGCTAGNNGAATGTTAGTGACTCCCGCATGCTAAACTCTATCTATTAAATAAAAGTTTTTAAAATTCCTCATTTTTCGCATATTTTTAGTAGTTTACTTTCCGCTTTATTGCGGGGCGTCGCAGTAGAAATCTTTTTCTCTTTTATAATGCATTATAAAACCATTTCACACATAATTTGTGTAATGAGAGAGTTAAGACTACACATGCATTTACTCAACATCAAGCTCTCTTAAGACACGTCAAATCGAGATTATATCGTACCAACCGATTTCAAGATAAAAGACCTAGACATATCATTATATCAAATACTATGAAATGGGCCCTAGGAAGAGGAGAAAAGACGTAGCAAGTAAATATAAAATAAGATACGTAGTTAAATAGAAATTAAAGTGTGAATCCAATGATATATAGAGAATGTCGATGATTAAATGGTGTTGATTAGGTGAGATTATTGATGGAATCATGCATGCATGGAAGGTTAATTAGTTTCTAGAAAGTGAGACCATAATAGTACGTGTTAGGATTGACCATAACGGACCACTAGACGTAAGCTTATTTACGGTTAATATTATTATCAGATTTAATTAGAAGAAGATGCAGTGTCTTTTGGGTTGGTCACCATTTTTAACCACTCATTTACCATCTCTTTCACCTCCAAATAGGAGTTATTATTATGGCACATAATACATACAAGAATAAATAAATATGAAATCTAAAGCTTGAATAGGAAGTTCCAGATTAGCGAGTTCGTAAATTGAAGATGTGTCTAGGTATATGATTAGTTCTAGGAAGGTACATTGCTTTACTATAAATGAGTTATCAGTTATGAGTTATTCGGGTTAGGTTTTGATGGGTTAGCGAGGATGATGTATGTATTATATTAGTGTCATAACTTTTGAATAATTATGAGATTGTGTGTGGTCAAGGCCGTTCAAACAGCCTTTTATTACCAAAAAACCTCATAAATTTATTTGACGGCACTGTATGTGGTCTTCTCCCGTGCGAGATTATAACTCGTATAATGTTACAAACAACTTTTAGTTGGATATCTTAGTCTTGGAGAACATTTTACAATTAAATTTGATTTAGGTCTACTTGAAATGAGACATATACTAATAAGAATGGTATATAGTTGGTGACATATGGTGAAAAATTGATCATTTATATTACTCTAGTATTTATGAAGTATAATTGGACTATTGGAGGCACATGAAGTGGAAAGTCTAAATGTATGACTCTAGCATCGTTCTGCTGTATTTCACTTGTTATGATCATTTTTTAAACCTTTATGTTGAATCTCCCTAGTAAAAAAATGAAAGGTAAATGTAACTAATTGATCGAGACGAAATGAGTGATTAGCGAAGGGCGGGCAACGCAAGAGAAGAAGTATGAATAAGGAGGGATGAAGGGATGTTATGTGCAGAAGTCAACTAATTTAGTTGACAAAGTCATTAAGGATGGTATTCATGACCTAAATTCAAATCCTGTTAGCATCAAAAATCACTTATATAACTCTCTTTAAACCCAAACAAAATACTCCCTCCATTCAACTCCACATTACAAGTTTGTTTTTTCACGTTTGCCAACGCGTGTTTTACGCAGTAAATATCTTTAGCTACGTATTTGCAAAAATTATAAAAGTTAGATATTTTTAATGTACCCCTAAAGATGAATCAAATAAAATTCTACATGAATATATTTTCACTTATGTATCGAGAAAAAATCGACATTAAGTGTTCACTTGTAAATAGTGTATAAAAAAAGAAACTTGTAATGTGGAGTTGAATGGATGGAGTAATGAATAAGCAGTAGGGATTGGACACAATCAAGGGGTCATTTGATATTTGTTGTTTATGATGGGATAGCTAAGTTGTACACAAAAAAGGTGGTTAGATTTGGGTGAAGGTGGTTGGACTATTGCATGGAAGAAACACACTCTACAATAGTGTACTAGTATTATACTAACAACCATGCACATAATACTCGCTAAAACTTATGACTATGTTTTAACTTGCCAATGGAATACGGATCCATCCGTACTTTTCATCTCCTCATTTTGGACAAAATCAAATGCTAAATATTTGATGTACTATTTGCACTAAATAGTTTATATGTATTTGATCGATATTGAAAATAAGATAATTTATAAGTAAGACGGATTAATTTACCCTATTTGATCTGCATGCTAAGAGATACCGTATATCATTCATAATATATATACCGCTTAAATATATATATGCAACTATGGATTTTGAAAGGTGTCGATCGATAAGTTAAATTTATAAGATTATAAAATTGCAGTTAATGGATTATACAGTTTGTTGTATGGCAGCTTGTTAATTCAATAAATAAAACTCATTTATATAAATGACTATTTGTAATTAAACTATGTTTTTGAAGGAACATAATAAAACTATTTTAAAATTATTTTAAAAGAGAGTTACCAAACAATAAAGGAAATTCCAAAATGTTTACATCAAGCCAAAGTACAAACTAACAAACTTAGTCAAAAAGTTAGATGGTAAATTTTACACAATATACATAAAACAAATCACTTAAAAAGGGATGCTTCTTTATCAAGTTTGGATTACTCCATTAATTATATTTAAGGGCATAACACATACCTTGAATTTCCCCTTTTCAATTGCTTACCAAAAGTGGAGCTTTTCCTCAAATATAGAGCTAGATAGATTAAAGCTAGATTCAAATTATGGAGGAAAAGCTTCCTCCAGGTTTTAGGTTTCATCCTACTGATGAAGAACTTATCACATTTTATTTGTCCAAGAAGGTTTCGGATTTCGGTTTCACTTCTAAAGCCATGGCTGATGTTGATCTCAACAAATGCGAACCTTGGGACCTTCCAGGTAATTTTTTTCGACAATATGTAAGAAATTTGTTGCCATATTATTATGGTACAAAACTATTGATCGATTTTTAACCATTACAGCTTATAAGAAATGTGCCAAATACATTAATCATTGCATTTTTTTGGATTAAATGTACGTAGTATAGTATGTTACGATTGCATGCTATGGTATTTTTTCCTCTTATATTTGGAGTGTGATGTCTATATTTCTCTTCTTTTTTTTTATTATTTTTTTTTTTAATAGATGACTTGGTTCATCATTGACACATGAAATAAATTGTACGTAGTATAGTACTCCATAATTGATTTGTAATGGTAACATAATCATTTCCGATTATTAAGAAAATCTTTTTTTCTTTAAAAGAAAATTATCGTATCTAGTCTTGTATCAAAACGGGTAGTATTAAACGGTCATTTGTAAAACTCTCTCTTTTTGATGTTGCGTAAGAGTATCTAGTTTAATCAAGCTAAATATTCATCAATCGATCGAAATGCATGCTTAGTACGTAAATCGACCGAAGTTTATGAAAATGTTACTCGTACTAGTATAACTGCATAAAATGTCAGTTGCAATATAAATTACCTGTTAGCCGGGTCAGCTCAGCTAACTTTCAACACCCCTAAGCCTACCTTTTCAAAAATAATTGATTATTTTTAAGTCTTTTCAATTGCTTACTTCACTTTTATGATGTTTATTATGTCCGTCTCAATCATTTATTTACTATTAGTTAATTAAAATACCTTTTACCAAAAAAACTAAAAAGTAAATGATCGACTGAAATGTAAGGAGTATATATATTAGCAAACATTATAAAAATTCTCTCATAAAAACTTTACATTTTTCTTATGAATGTAATTATGCAAATGATATTCGTTTACAATCTAAAATATAGTTATGTTATAATTAAAGTTAAATCACTTCATCGCATTATTTTATTTTATTATCGTATTCTTGTATAGACACCCGACCCACGAATTTTAGTTATCAAGGATTTGGAAGCAAGCTAAGGTTTAAATTATCACTTCGATGATTCAAACTAACAAGCTTGTTGTAGTTTTTAGTTAAAACTTCCTGTTATATTTGAACCACTATCATATTTTATTACTAATTCGCTCGTCCTCTCTTAATGATTTTCATTTTCCAAGTTATGTTCTAGATTTCTAGTCCACTTAACTTTGAATTTTAACTCCGTCGCTACGACTTGTCGCAGGAAAAGCGTCAATGGGAGAAAAGGAGTGGTATTTTTTCAGTTTAAGAGACAGAAAATACCCAACAGGACTAAGAACAAACCGGGCAACAGAAGCAGGATATTGGAAAACAACAGGAAAAGACAAAGAGATATACAGAGGAGGTGTTGTGCTAATTGGCATGAAGAAAACGTTGGTGTTTTATCGTGGTAGAGCTCCTAAAGGAGAGAAAACTAATTGGGTTATGCATGAATATCGTCTTGATAACAAGCACTCTTTTAGGCCCACCAAGGTACTTTTACTGTCGATTATTGTAAAATCGTTTTACAGGAAACTTGTTATTAGTTTTTAAGTGATCGAGAAATTTTGGCATTTTTATTTATGAAACTTAATTCACTTATTTAGATGGTTTGATCATCATATAAACTTTAAAACGTAATTTAAGTGATGTTGAGATAAAAGAGAAATGCTTCGAGATAAATAGTTGTGACTTGTGGTCGTTTAAATTATTTACATTTTGATTTTACATAATTTTTTGATGTTTATCTAAAATGTTTGATATGAGAGTACTACTTTTCTCTAGAAGGATTTCTTGGATGTTTTTATTGCATTGGTACAAGTTAAACATAAAGGAAAACATAAGAAAAGTTCTGATATTAATTAGTTAATTTTAACTCAGCATATGAATACCAACTCTCATAAATTACCTGCTAAATTAGTTAATATCTACTCAAAAATCATTAACATTGATAAACACTACATTTCGTGTAATATCGATCATTGTCAGGATTGGATTTCACGTTACTTGTTTATACAGGGAAAAAAAAAGTTGATTAATCGTAATTATGATTATTTTGCCCTTTTAATTAATAAAAAACAAAATTATCAATGACTCCTTTCGTCTTGGTCATTTATTTACCTTTTCCATTTTGGGTGTCTCATTCATTTGTTTATGTTTCTAAATTTTGAGTGGTTCTTATGGTGATTTGATTATCCATGTCCATCATGATCCACCTGTTATTCAATAACACTAACCATAAGTAGTCACTTCCCAATTCCCATCTCTTTAATGATTGTGTCAAAATCAAAGGTAAACAAATAACCGAGATGGAGAGAGTAATAATTAACAAGTTAATTTTTAATAAATTATTGATTGTTATGTAATCCATATAACTAATTATCATTGTTTAATTTATTTATTAAATTGTAGGAAGAATGGGTGGTTTGTAGAGTGTTCCAAAAGACAACAACAATCAAGAAACCACAACCAAACTCACCATCACAAGACTCTAATGAAGACACCAACACAAATCCAAATGAATATGGAGACATTGATTTATCAAACATCAACTCTTTATCATCAACTTCAACATTAGGGTTCAATAATCTTCCTTCACTACAAAATTATCATAATAATTACAATAATAATATTAATAATCTTAATCTTAATACAAATATGAATTTAAATTTGAATTGGGCTAAAGATATGGCAAATCTTCCTCAATTATCATGGCCAACAACTTTACTAAGCCCAAATCTTAATAGTACAGTTAATTCCTTATTGCTTAAAGCATTGCAATTTAAGAATACTTATCATCAACCACCACCCATTGAGGTTACTACAACCCAAGAGTATTCATATTTAGGACAAGGGTTGCCTCCTCTTGGAGGTGACATTGGTTCGGATTTTCCGTCATCATCGAATGGCAAGGAGGTGGAGGGAATGCCGGGACATGATCATATTGATCAACAAGATCAACAACAGTTTCAGGAGCAACCATTTAACTTGGACTCCATTTGGTGAATGGTGGCCTGGTGATGTTCTAGGTAAATGAGTAATCTAACAAATTTGTAATTTAATTGTTCATAGCTGATGATAAGCTCAGTATATGTATTTATTTCATATAAGTACAGAGTAATATGGGCGAAGCCCCCCAAAGGGATGATAAAAATTCATTGTTGAAATCGTACGATTGTATCAGTTATATAAACTATGTAAGCATTCATCGAAACATAGTGGCCTTCATTATCGTTCATTTGCAGGTATTAACTACACATGAACTGATACGAATATACGACAAGGCAAATGATTTGTTTAACAGTAATAAAATCAAGAAATCTCAAACTCGATTTTAATCTGCTTGGCTACCTGATGTAAAATTTACAACTTATGTTGTGAAAAGCAAAAGAATGAAACAAAGATTACATTCTGAACTTGACCTTGCAGAATTTGCAAATATACATACATATGTACTATCAGCACCACCAGAGACCACATTTCAATTGGAGACGAAAATTGCATGGTATCCTTAGTGTTAACATGGTGCAAGGAATTTCATGTGTTATTATTCGGCTCTATTGATTTGTCGGCTACAGCGGAGGGAGATTCATCCTGGAGGTTTCCAGATGAGGTTTCCCCATTGCTGTTGCTGCTACCAGGATTGTACATTTGAATGGCATCCTTTATTTTCTGGATCTGCAGTTCGGAATGAATTAGTAAAACCAAAAATCAGCTTACATCAAAATTTGATGCAATCAAAAAAAAAAACTATTACATCATGCAGACGTCAAATTTTGGACCCGTAATCCATAATCACAGATTCACAGCTGTCAAATGTGCATAAGTTCGAACTGTGTCATCTTAGTAAGCATGAAGTGTGGCTCAAAGTCATGGTTATGATAATTATCGTGACTGCATTTTGAGGCCACATAACAGCATTTAGCGAGATTAGACGTTGACGAGTCTGACGACAATTAGCATTATTGTGGCCATGACCAAAACTGATCAATATTATGACCACATGGGTAAACAACTCGTAAACAGACATACTTTTCCATGAAAAGCGAGAGTTTGGAGGACGAGAGCAAAAGCACGGGCTACTAAGAAGAAATAATTTAGGAGATCCAGACTTGCAGATCTACCAAGAGGGGAATTGAAGGAAAACACAGGATACAGATGCAAAGAGCAAAGAGAAACAGTGAGGTATAATGAGAAACGAACGGTGAAGGTAATGTTCTAAAACAGGTCCATGAGAAACAGAAAAGAGATTTTTAGCACTCGATGAGCTGTTTTTGACTCCACGCGAAGTTGAAAGTGCTGATACGATGACCCCTGTTTGACTCAGCTTCTACGCCTGACATCTAAAGCCATTACAGAAGTTTAGCGGAATAAGCTCCAAGGCCTACTTGCTTGGCTGATTAATAGACCATTAGAATTCAAAACACAGAATACTGAAATTGCACTTCAATTTTTATCCATATCTTGGTTCATTTTTTTACTACGAGTTAAGAGCGTACGGCTAGTTTTGAAGGAGATAAGCTGAGAGGGTAAAATCAACCTCATAAGAATTTTTTTCCTTTTTATAGGAGAAGAATATGAAGAAATGCTTTTTAAAAGAAACTAAATTGCATACCTTTGCTAGAGAATATGAAAAATCAGAAATAGTAACTGCCTTCAAAGCGGTGAGCACAAAACTAAATCGCATACCTTCGCTAGGGAACATGAAAAATCTTCCACTTTTCCGTCAGCTCCACGGTAGAAGTGGAAATAAGGAAGAACCTTCACGTTCATACTTTTGCACATTGGCTTGTTCTCATCAAAATTGACTTTGAGGAACAAAATCTCAGGATGCTCCTCTGCCATTCTGCACAACTGGAAACACATTGCAAAAACAAGATTCATGGTAAAAACAAGCAACAACAACAATAACATTACCCCGGTGCCTCAATGGCTCCCGCAAATTGCGGGGTAGGGAGAAGAGGGAGGGAGGGAGGGAGGGAGGGGGGTGGGGGGTCGGATGTACGCAGCTTTTCCCTTGTGTTAGCAACACAAAGAGGGGAAAGAAAGAAACTGAACTAAGTAAAGTACAAAGTGTCGGAGTAACATAGGTTGTGGTAATCGTAGACATTGATAACATAAACACAATGAAAAGTCGCAACTCATATTTAAGACCATGCATGCGTTTACCCATGTACTAGCATCAAGAAACCCCTACTTCCCCATGATTCAGAATTTCAGATTTCAGAATGGATCGAGAAACCACAAGTCCACAACCACTCCCCCCACAGTTCAGAATGGATATTTAATCTGATCATGACATAAAACAAACATGCAGAAAATAATAATCATGAATCTGAAGCAACTACACCTGTCCAAACAGAATGTAGAAGCATATAAAGATTAAAGATAGTACAACGCGAAACTGAGAGTAATTAAAGAAACTTACCTTTGGAAACAAGGCTCGGCAAGATGCACACCAAGTCCCATAAAATTCAGCAACTACTAGTTTATCTCCAGCATCTTTTAAGGCACCCAAGAACTCCTCAGTGGAATGAATGTCAATCATATTTGGCCCTGCATTCTTCTCCCACCATTTTGGTTGATCAGTTGCTTCGGCAACAACTGCATGCGCCTACAAATTTCAAGCACAATATAGAACATAAGAAATCTCCAATTTCAACAAAACTTCACATGCTGAATAAAAACCATGGTGATGTAGATTGTAAGAATTTATTGCGTTCAACCAAGCAAGAACAATCCAAGAAGAATTCTAAAGAGATCAGGAACAATTATGAACAGATTGAAAAATCATCCTCTCCACAATCTCCGAATACAAAAACAAAAGGAAAAAACATCACATCCTATACAAGAGAATCAACAAAGAACCATGCTGCAAAGAATAATTTCTAACAAGCTCAATCTGTAATATGGAAGAATATGTTCCACTAAAAAAAGTTCCGCGTCAAGTGGTGTATATGAAAGAAAGCAACAAGCATTATTACACAAATTATCTAAGAAATAGAAAGTAACAAAACCACACACTTCAATACCCAGTAGCTCAGCTACTACAGCTCACAACCCCAATTCAAATAGAAGATTTACTTAATAATGGCGACACCAATTCAAAGATTCTAAAACAGACCCTTTATAAGATAAAGGGTCATCATGAACAAAAACATAGCTACAGTTATCCTAACATCATACGATCATGTTGGTTCAAATATACAAAGGCCGGTCGGACGGATATTGAAATTCCAAATTAACATGGTACCTTCATAAGCTTGACCAGTGAAGAGCTAAGATTTAAATATAGGGGGGTAAAATATACATATATTGAAATTCTATGGGAAACGTAATAATGCGATAAAGTAGCTTCATATCGAAAACTTTTAACTAAAAAGTTCGTATTTTTCATAAGGTAGGATCCCCCTGCTAGCCTCCTCGCTCAGCCACTGAACTCCACTTTCATTCACATAGTCAAGTACATAGACAATAGCAACAACAATTTATACAAGCTCACGAAGAGCTTAAAGCTGAAAATTCGACAAACCCAATTCAATCAGAAGTGTTTCCGACCTTTTTACACACAATTAGTCTTCTGTAAGGCGGTTTTATTCACATAGCCACGTATGTAGACAATAGCAACAACAATTTACACAGGTTCATGAATAGCTTTAACGCTGAAAATTCGACAAACCCAATTCAATCAATCAAGAGTTTTACCGACCTTTTTACACACAATTAGTCTTCGGTAAGACGGTTTTACACTAACATTATGTAAAACGGATCCCAATTACATAACACATGACCCATAGTAGTTAAAAAGTACGTGTAGTTACTAAAAAACCCGTTTTACAGTATACTTGTATAAGACCGCCTTATCCCCAATCAAGCAAAACAAACTGAATAAAGAATTGAATAAAAAAGAGTAAAAAAGTGAATTAAATTGATTAAATTGAAGAAATTGAAGAAATTACCATGAATAAAGGCGCAGGCTTTCTGGGTATAGCGGGCAAAAGAGGAGCAAATTCAATCAATTTATTAGAAACCCTTTTGAAAGAATTGGATTTAGGAAGAACAATTGGGTGCAAAATTGTTAAAGAAGAAGAGCAAAATTTAGGGAAATTGAAAGAAGATAAACGGATAACATCTGCCATTGAAGAGATAAAAAGTATCAATTTTTTGTGGTGGGGATTTTGATGGGTTGATAATAATTAATCAGCATAATATAAATTAACTAACAATAATAATCATAATAAGAAGATGAAGATGAATATTAATGATTATTTATTGATGATGAAAATAGGAGTGTTTTTCAGTGAAGAAGAAGGATTAGGAATAGGAGTACATAATTTGTGAACAAGTGTGGTGTTTGTTGCTGTTCATCTTCTAAAATCCCCGACTCCTTTGTTCACCAAATCCCCACAGTAATGTCAACTAGACCCGTCAAATGGGTTGAATGGGGTTGGATCTAGGTCGGAAATCGGAATATGTAGTTCGAGTTAGATTACATGTCGAGTTAAATACTGCTCAAGTCACACAAATATGGGTTAAATCAGGCTTAGTTTATAGACAAAAGAAATTCTGCAAATTCTGACAAATTTTATTTTATAATTTTTAAACCGAAAATCATATTTTTAAAATTAAATCATATTTAA
>LHUT01000964.1:9139-26252 GCA_001412135.1 Silene latifolia subsp. alba
GTATATTCCCTACCCCTTGGATCGTATTTGTTTTGACCTGAGACCAGATTGCTAGACTTGATTAATTATGGTGAACCGACTGTCTTAGCTGTTTCCTTTCCCTTGATCTACTCTTTATTTCTCTTGCCCTTCTCTCTTCCCTTTTCTTGCTGTAGTTTAGAAATCATTTTCAAAATCCCGTTTGTGACCGAATAAGCGGACCTAGAACAGATACAATAGCCTTCATGTGGATTCGACCCTACTTGCCACTAGCTTCTGCTAGTAGTTCTTAGGTAAATTATTTTTGGTGCAGAAACGACCGCATCACCACTCAATCAAGTTAAAGACTCACTTGGTCCACTGCAGCACCACTAGGTCTATTCTAGGTCATACTTGGTCTAGTGTACGGTCGTACTCTTACTCTCGAGTACATCATATCTCGTCCGATGGTCCTCTCATGCGAACCAAGGTACAAAAGTGGGTCCTAAAAGGTACGGGTATTACATGAAAATGTTCATGACATGTGCTCCAGTCACCGAAATGTAGAAGATGATAAAAGGGAGCAGTTGAGATGCAGGAGTAGGAAGTACACGAGGCAGAGGTTTGGGTAGACGAGAAGTTACCAATAAATATGGCAACTGGTTATGTGAGGCTGCCAGATAGACTGATAGTTGGCAAATGCGAGTTGGGTTAGCTTCACAATTGTTGAAAATCACCGAATTCAATACAGGCCAAATCGCTTGAAGAATACAGCTGGAGTAGAGCATACAATTGTCTGTGGGAGAGGAAAGGCGCTGAAGATATGAGATTAGATCACCCAACCATATTGTAAAAGAGGTGCTAGGATTTGATAGAGCGGTTATACCCAGCGCTGACGATTTCCATACATGTTGAGCAACAGTACAAGTGCGAAAAAGATGATCAGTAGTCTCAGGAGTTGATCCACAAAAGACACAAGGTGTACTTACCTGAAGGCCTCGTGCAGATAGATTTGCTGAAGTAGGAAGAATATTAAGAGCCATGCGCCAAATTAAGAGACGGAATTTAGTTGATGCTCGAAGAGTCCAAATTTTCTTCCAAGGGAAAGAAAAATTCGGCGGCAAAATACGGTCTCTAGTTGTCTGAGAAAGAAGATGCGAGTAGCTAGATGGAATAGAATATTTGCCATACTCAGTGTACTTCCACTAAAGGAAGTCGTCAATAGAAGTTAAAGGCAGTTCCATCATGAGAATTTCCTTTGCACAATGAGGCTCAAAATATCGAAAGAGGGTACTTGGGTTCCATTCCCCCGACGGTAGGATGAGGTCGGGTAGGGCCAGAGGATCTACCTCGCTCAAGGTGCGGACACGAGGGAATTCCCCATTAACCCATCGTCTGTTAAGAAAATCAACAGACTTATCGTTGCCAAGCTTGCACCAGAATGCCGACGAGCAGTTATTAGCTGCACGACAAATACCCGATCATGTGAAAGAAGGTTGAGAAACGTTCGATTTAGCACGAGGGATAGGTAAATCCTTACCATACTTTGGAAGAAGATAATTCACGAGCAATCAAGAGGAACAAGTATAAAGTCACCAAAAATTTTTTAGAAGAGAAGCTTGACGAAGAATGTACTAGTTTTTTATGCCAAGGCCACCTTCGTCTCTTGGAGATTGCAGGATATCAGGGGAAGTCCAGTGTACAGATTGTTTGTTATGCTCTTTATGCCACCAAAAGTCAGCGATGAGGGAGTCAATATTCCCATAAATCCCAGCTGGAAGTGGAATGGTCGCCATCAAATGATGAATTGACGCCAGCAGGATAGTTGAGATAACAATTAGTTTACAGGGTTGACTGAGATGTAAAGACGGTAGGGCCACAATCTTGGAAGGTAATTTATCAATAAAAGGTTAGAGGACCACAGATTGCTTCCGAGGTAAATCAATTGGAATGCCTAAATAGTTGCCAAATGAGTCCGACAGCTTTATCTTGAGAATAAAAGTCTTATGTGAACGAAACTTCGCAGGAGCATTATGGCTGAACTTTATATATGACTTGTCAAGATTTATCATCTGTCTCGAGGCAAGCTCAAAGCTTCTAAACATATGTTATAGAGCCTGAAAAGAGGTTGGCATTGCTTACAGCAAAGAAGGGCATCATCAGCATAGAAAAGATGTGAGATTGTAGGGCGTATCGAGAAATTTTTATCCCCTAGATGTGGCCAGATTGTTCAACCTTGGAGAGTTGTCGTAGGTTCCCCGTTGAGTAAATAAATAGAGAGAGGGGATCACCTTGACGCAGAGCACATGAAGGTCGGAAAGATGTCGTAGGTTCCCCGTTGAGTAAATTTGATAGTTAACCATTGAAATACATTCCCAGACCAAATTACGCCATGTAACTGGAAATCCAAATTGACCCATAAGTGCCATTAGAAAATGCCATGAAACTCGATCAAAGGCTTTGTGCATATCAAGTTTGAGTACTGCGTCACAGTTTGACCCTCTCTTAGTCTTGTTAATATAATGCATTATTTCATGTGCAATAAAGCAACCATATGACATAAGTCGTCCGGGGACGAAGGCTTGCTGAGTGTCCGAAATTAAGGAAGAAATAACTATCTTGAGGTGATTTACAAGGCACTTAGGAGCCAGTCGATAAATGACGTTGCAAAGATTGATAGGGCGGAACTGGGTTACCAACTCAGGGTGATCAACTTTGGGAATAAGGACAATATGGGTATTGTTCCACTCCTTGAGCATGATGCCGGTCTTTAGGAAACGCAGAAGTGCAGAGGTAACCAGGTTGCCGACTTGAGGCCGAAAGACCTGGAAGCGTGGTGTGATACCATCTGGTCCAGGAGACTTTGAGCCATCCATACTACGTAGGGCTCGAATTACATCGCTTTCACAAAAAGGAGCAGTAAGTAGAGCACAGTTCTTAGATGATAAAGTTGGAAGGTCATGAGATGATAATAAAGGATTAATGGATCCGGCAGGGGATGTTGGGGGATATGGGTTTCTTGACCCAAAAGCTTTTTAAAGTATGAAATGATCTCTGTTTCAATATCAGCCAGATCATGGGGGCCAATTGTCGTCTGAAGTGCGAATATGTAAAACACGCTACTTTGCAAACCTCTGCTTTACTCGGCTGAATAATAGCCAAGATGGAAGACCGGCTAAAACTTCTTTTCGTAATTTTGCAAGCAGAGTCCAGTAATGCAACTGGGTCTTGAGCAGTTGTAAACGCAATGCCTGTATTTGCAAAAAGGAATTGGCCGATTTCATATCCATTATCACAGAGGAGGCTGAATCCAAGTCATACTCAAGCGAAGGCCAGTTGATGCCATTAGATATACGATGCTTGATTACCCATTTCAGAATCGCGAACCTAACTGTAGCCAGTCGGCATGAGAGCACGAACATTGGGGAGCCCACGGCAGGAGTTTCCCAAGCTTCAGCAACTATATTGGATATTTCCGGGAAAAGCAGACACCAATTATGTAATACTACGGTTTTCTGTACTGTTGGGTACTCTATCGAGTAAGGCTTATTCTGCCGAGTAAGTGAGTTTTTGTTTCGAAATAGTGTACTGTCTGATGGGTAATCGATCGAGTAGGCGTCACTCGATCGAGTAGGGGGCACTCGATCGAGTAAGTGACTTACTCGATCGAGTAAGTCGGTTTTACGGGTTATTTCGCCGGGTTTTGATAGCAACGTGGATGTTATATAAAGTTATTTTATCAATTCCTTTTTACTTTTCACTATTTTCTAAACTATTTACACAAGAGAATAACTTTTGCTGGAATTGTAAGGGACTAGGCGACACGAATGACCCTACAATTCCTTTTCTTTTTCGGAGTGTCCATAAGTTTCATCCCTCAATTTTGTTTTTACAAGAAACTATGACTTCGGTGGCTACAGCAGCTCAGAAAACATCTCATCTAGGGCGCCCAATCATTTGATTGAGTTTAATGGTGCACAAACGAAACAAGCATCCTCGTCAAAGAATACATTTTCTTTCCTTTCCTTTATTCTTGTTTTCCTTTTTTACACCCTCTAACTAGTACTCTGTCCGCCTTAGTCATTTGTTTACCTACTCGTTTATGGAGACCTCATTCAATATCATTCTACATAGAAAATACTTTTAAAAGTAATTTAATTATCCAGTTATAACTTAATAACAATGCATATAAATGGTCCCGTTCTATCTTTTTGACTGTCATATCAAAATCAAAAGTTAAACAAATTACTAAGGCCGTGTATCGTCTATTACACAAATTCTCATTATCGACGACAGATATCCGTCTTAGTTTTAGACAGGCCAAATATCCACCAACTTTAAGTATAAGACAAGCGACAAGTTGCATGATGGTGCCCAAAATGTCAACATTTCAAGCATAATTGACCAGTCTTTTATTTTAGACGGAAGAGACTAATTACGTCTATTAGGTGGAGAGTAGAAGTAACGAAAGCGGGGGCGATTTTATAAGAAAGCGTGTGACAAGTCTGACAACGTTTGTCTTGAGGAACCAGCAAATCTTAACCGTCCATCTCTCACCTCATTTCCTTGTCTTGAAACGTATCCCATATCCTGCGACTCATAAACATCTCGCCACCCAAAATATTCCACAACACAAGAAAATATGCTATCTGACCAACACATAATTTAGAGAAACAACACTCATACAAGATTTTCTTCCTACAAAAATAAAATTATAATTTGTGTAGATAGAGATTGAAAGCCTCAAGCTCTTTCTTTTTTTATAAAATAACAAAAACTTTATATAAAATAGAAAAATCAGAAGGAAAAAAAAAAAAACATACTTGTGGAGCAAAGCGAAAATGGGAGAAGAAAATTCAACCTCAGGAGGGTCTGTGAATGGCTTCTCACCTGTTTGTTCTACTAGAGTGTTTTGGCAATCTCGGAAGAGGCGTGGTTGGTTTTCTGTCTCCTTCTATGTTAATGTTACCACTACTTCCTACGTCTCAAACATTTATTTACACCTTTCATTAAAATACTCTCGAATAAACAAGGTAAGGTAAAGAAATGATTGAGACAAAAGGAATACCATTTTTGATGCTTTGAGTACTTTGCCATTTTTATGTTACTTATCGTTTTCATTTGGCATGCGGCCGGGGGGAACATAGTTCCCAACTTTTAAATAAATGGTTAAAATTATTGATTTTTGCTACCCAAAATTCTTATGTATGAACTTAACATAAATATAAACAAACATTAGGAAAATTCGTTATCCCAAAATTTTGTTTTTAGGTTCGTCCCTGACTATATGGGAATCTTGGACGTATCTAAGGAGAAATGAAGACCATTAAATTATTAATAAAATCATTAGCCAACGTATAAGAGAACAACTGTTAGTAGATATGAAGATGAAGTAATTAATGATAATCATAGTCAATTAAGAATGAAAAGGACAGTGATTATAAAATAATTGAGATTGTGTTTTTAATTAGATGTCGTAATGTTCCAGCAGTTTAATCACTATTACTTGTCAATTGTCAATGTCTTAATAGACACTTTGATGATGAGTTCGTCGATTTGATCTCGATTTCATGTAAACACGTACTATCTTACAAAATTTAATAATACTATATCAAATTACACATTCTGATTTAGACTTATATATCTGTCTTAAATTTAAAATGTGTGAATAAATAAGTGAGACAGAAATAAAATACTCCGTAGGTAGTAGGGATAAATCTAAACACAGACCGACCGAACCATGCCTCTGGTAGAATTTGAACCTAGTTCCTATCATATGAAGATGAGCTCGACTCATAAAGAGATGTCACATGCAAGTATTCCACATCAACTTGACCTGCTCAAGGATGACACTTCAACTAGCCCAACGAACATAAATGAAAAAATGGATGAGAAAAGAAAAGAATTAACGAACGAATCGAACCAAACCGTCGTCACCATGACGAGGTTATGGGAGTTTACCTTTTAACCAAAGATTTCATAAACTTAGGCCCTGTTTGGTAAACAACGGATTAATTTCAACATAAGCAGATTGCAAAAATAGATTATAAATGACAGATTTTATCAGAAGGTTTGACTAGCATATTATAATTATTAGCAGAATTAATTTGAGTGTTTGGTAATTGCAATATGCTATTTTACAATATGCTAACCAATATGCTGGGGTAAGCAGCATATTGTAAAACAGCATATTGACCATTTGACCCCAAATATGTTGTTTCAATATGTTGCTTACCAAACACTAAAATTAGCATACTGATTGGTCAAACATGCTAAAACTCTTGAATATGCTAAAAATTGGCCAACATGCCGTTTATCAAACAACGCCTAAGTTAATGTTATTCTGAGTTTCAGGAATTATTAACTATTAAAAAACTCACGGTCTTTGAAGATTGTCATTGAGCCTCGCTTATTTAGTAATTCCCTTATCGTCGACTTTAGTTGGAATGATATTCCCATTCTCGCTTCTACTACATGTAAGATGGACTCGGCGGATTTTGCCGAGCTCTTCAAAGTACAAACCTCTCATTGAAGACCTTGGCTATGTTTTCCTGGGAAATGATAAATACAACCTAATGAGTTTTCCAAATTTGGTATTAATTTAGAAATTAGGGAATAAATTACACATTAATTAGTGCAATCTTATCAATCAATCAATACTATATATTAATTTCAGAAACCAAGGGACTTCCATGTAATTAAATAAATCTATACACATTAATTATACTATATAGTTTTAAATCGCTAGCGCCGTGTGATGGACCTGAACAAGGGACTTCAATGTAAATATTATATAGTTTTGGTTAAAAGTATAAAAAAAAAAAAAACACACANGTGTGTTTGGATAGCAAAAATGGAGGGAAAGGGAGGGGAGGGGGAAGGAGGGAAGGGAAAGGAAGAGAAGGGAAGGGGAGGGGGAATGGGGTGTGGGTGTTTGGATACAATTTCCCTCCAAATCTTGCCTATTGTGGAGAGATTTTGATTAGGCTTGGAGGAGGGAAATTGGATCCCTCCAAATCTCTCCCCCTCCATTTCCCTCGACCCTCATTTCCTATCCAAACAAGGGATTTTAAATCCCCTATTCCCCTCCCTTTCTTTTCCCTCCAAATCACTCAATCCAAACACACCCTTAATAGAGGGAAGGATGCTCGCCGTTTAAATATATATAGTAAGACGTGACCTGCTTTATTATCAGTTGTTGATGGCTTTACTGTGGGGGAGGGGCCGGCTCATTCTTGTTTTTGTTACTTCATTTACATGTCTCTTGGGCTTCCATTAAATGAAGGGTTAAAGCCGAATGTTTCAAACTTGAGGTTAAAGGTATCTTGGCCCCTATTTATCTTTCCATTATCCGTCTTCTGCCTCATTGTTCATGCTAGTGAGTAATCTAGTGTGCTATGATGCAGTGGTGTGACAAGGGACAACTGCTTATGTTTTATTTTGTTTCTGAATGGTTTTATCTGGTTATAGAACTACTAATTACCGCTACATCTGGTACATGCCTGCTGCCACCGTATCCGGTGCGTGTCTAGTGCTGTGTCGACTCTCGACCCGGCCCAAATCCAACGCGTTGGAGTGACTATGTTGAGAAGTACTATGGTTAGGCGAACTCTAAAGGCCATATGTACATTATTTCTCCATTGGTCATTTACAAATAGGAAAATAGTTGTGGAAGTTAAAAAGGCTTTACATATCAACCAATACGTTGTGTGCTAGCTGGATGGTTAATACCATGACCCACGGCCACGGCATTAAATCATGGCCGCCGTGATAATGAAATGTGACCATATTCTTTTTTTTTGGGGGTTTCGAAGATAACACGCATTTTGCCTTAGTTTTATGTGATATTAGCCACATTACCAAAATTCGGAAGATAAGTCCACTATAGCCAATAGTTAATAGTACCAAGAGCGTGGAGCAGAAATAATAGAAATAATAGTTGCTGGTGCTCCCACACAAGGCAAACTGTGTTTTAAGTTTTACCGCGCGATTACACAAGATTAAATGTGTGGCTACTACATGTGTTGTTTCCATTATTAGTTTTTGCTAAATTTTGTTCCACAAGCCTAGCTTCTTGTGACAGCAAGCTCACTGAGTGCAAACAAGCCAAGTGATGAGCCTATGTTAGACACACCACAAAGACAGAATTCACTGGCAGAGGAGGAGAAGGATGAGACAACTCCTCCGGCAGCTGTTCTTTCTGAGCGCAGAAAGGCTTTATTTGAACCATTGGATCCTATCGACAATCTCCCTAGAAAAAGACCCTCAAATGAGAGTTTACTCCCTCCCCCTGACTTTGACTCGACTTCATATCCAAAGGGATGGGTGATTGGTAAGAAGCGGAAGCTGGTGAACGTTGATGTCGTTGAGAGTATGAGGCGGATCGCCATTCAAGAAATGAACCGCAAGGTGATTTCTTAAAGGAACTTTTCACTTTGCATTGGTTGCTCGAGTTTTTAGCTTTAATATTGATTTTCACACTTTATTATTATGCTGAAAATGACATGAATTTAGATGAACCTTAATTATGTGTACCCCAGGCCAATAGAATGAAAATGTTCAAACCTCAAGTCATCAAAGTGAGATTTGTTAATTAATGGAAGTAGTCTAAAGCTCAAGACACCAAAGAGAATATTTCTCTCTTAAACCTTTTTGCCTCATTTCACAATAGCAATGACCAAGTAATTTTAATATGCAATTTGTTAATACAGGATCGTGAGATTGATGGGCTCAATGAGCAATTGGATGAGGATTCTCGAGTTTTAGAGCATCTCCAAGTCCAACTTCTTGAAGAAAAAAGAAAGAGAGCGGATGTTGAGAGAGAAAATAACATGCTGCAGGATCAAATAAACATGTTGATGAACATGTTGCAAGAAAGCGATGGTGCTGGGGAAGGGGAAGAAGGCGCTGACGAGCTGCAGTAGATTTCCAGTAAATCTGTTTATTTGATACAGGTTTATGCAGGTAAGGTAAGCAAGCCAATTGCTACATCAAATATGCTAGGCATTTGTTTGTTTTTTTCAAATGAAAATACAAAAACCGTCGGTTTTTTTTTTAATCAGATAATGTACTATGTTACTCCCTGTAAAGAATGAAAGATGCAATCGTTGTGCAAGGACAGTTTCTATGTAACGAATCCAATTCACTTGTTTTTTAAACAAAAAATTAAAGAAAAAAAGTTGTATTGTGACTCGATTAATGAATCAACATAGTGCCGACCATCTGTGAGCAATAAACGTCGTAGATATCTTAATTTCCAAAGGGTTGTGGTCTTTGCTTCTCACTACTAGTGGTAGCTGTCTTGACCTAAGTCGGGGATTCCTAATAATATATGATGAGCATGATATCACTTTACCTTTTGCCGTCGATGTGCCATAAAGTGATCTCATCTTAGAATCAGTCTCAGACTCATGGCACCATGAGTCGGGGACATGCGTTTGTAAAATTAAAACAAAGGTTCATAATAATAGTAATAACAGCACGTAACTGTACGCTATCTCACCATAGATTACCAAGATTTTTTATGCACACCTACATCCATACAAGTATACAACCATACAGCGGAACATTTTTATTGACGCAAGCTACAATTCCCATGTCGACATACATGAGCTCAACCCTATCTATCCATACAACACTATTCACAGTTGCATGTTTCCTAAAGTTGTTAATAACTCATCAGTTCTCCCATCAAAGTTCACTTGGATCTTCCGGGACACTATTAAGAAACTGAGGTAGAGATGCAATCCTAGGAAGATGAAGAAGTAACTCGCTGAAAGAATCCTTCCTCGACATACATGGTGTGGTATGGCCGTGGTGATTTTCGCCTTCAATGCCATACGATTTTTCAGCGGTTTGATTTACGCCTTTCACCAAATCAAACTTATTGTGGGTACCCCCAACGGTCAAGGGAAACACAGGGAGGTTCTCGGCTCCTGAGCCGTCCTTCTGGAGAAGGCAGCAGAGAGAGTTAACCCTTGACATTATAGACTTCTCGTCTGAGTCTGTTATCGGTTGAGAGTCGTTAAGCAGATATTGAGAGATCTCCTCAAGTATATTCATCTTCTGAGGTTCATTTATGGCAAGCTTTGGGTTGTCGGATTTCATTTGCTCAGAGATACAGTCACCAATGTGATTTATGAGATCGCCCACTGACATTGATGGGTGAAGACCAGGTAGCTTTATCTGGTTCAGGAGATTTAACCCACAAGGTTCATTCATTTTGCTGCTCACATCTCCCTCGATAGAAAAGGTTTCTGCATTACATGGAAAAAAAATTTAAAAAGGCCCAAAAAAAGTAATGAACTCCAACTGAAACACAAACATTTTGACACTATTTCTGGAGAAAAGCATGAAAAGATACTCAGAAATAGCCACATCCGGACACAATGATGCATTTGTGTCATATTTTACTAAATACATTGCCTCTACTGCAGTAGAGGGAATTAAGCTCGAGTTTAGAATGTAGCATTTCGCACAATAATTCCGCACACAATACGATTTATACGACAATATCACTCTACAGCTTCCTAAAGAATCGCAGTTTCCACTCGCTCTAACAAAACTCTGCAATCCAAAATCAAAAAATGATTTTGAAATATTAAAGAATTCTGGGAGAGGATAAACTAAACAAAAGAAACAGAAAAACTCTCATTTCTAATTTTTTTTCTTAATCCGACTCTTCATCTACAATTATGTGGCCCCCTTCAAAACTCGGACATGGCATAGCGGACTTGGACCGTTCAACTTAAACCAATAAAATTAATGTATATTGACGCCTTTTAATTTTGTTAGCCAGCTTTGACTATTAATCTCTTCATAAATGTGTCCTGTGTGAAAGTAAAATGACAGATTTCTCACTCTTAATTTTTATAAAATAACGATTTCATATAATCTATGCGTTGATTATTTGTGGAACGCTGTAACTGTTGTATATTGTGAGAAAATAGGGGTCAAAGTTAACTACCAATGTCACGGAGTACAGTAGATGGCAGTATAAATTAATGTCTTTGGCTACACGAAAGGATGCCCCCTCCAGGCCCTATCAAGGCAATGCTTGGTCCACATAATATATTGGTGTCAGCAGCCAGGTGGACGTTGCTGGTGAGTAACAATCAACCCTCTGGAAAAACAACCTTACGCAAAAAAGAAAGCCTACTAACGATTTAAACCCAAGAGACAAAAAAACGAGACTAAGAGAAGGGGATTCCCGACACTTTCGCTCCTTAACATCTGTAACCAAGATTGATTTAGGAGACTAAAAATAAATGTTTGGTATATAGGATAACTGAAAGTACCTGACATGGAGCAATTATGTCCTTGAAGTTTTTGTCTTATACTTGAATCCAAAAGGTCTTGATTGTCAATGTCCGAAGACGATAACCCAGAAACCGAGGCAGTATCAGTGAAGCCTGAAAAGCTAAATCTGCCGTCGACTTTCAAAGCAAATCCACGATCACAATCATTTGAATCACCAAAGATAGAAACCATGGGTTGAAAATAAGGTGATTCCAGCACTATTTCCGGCTGTTGACTTAGAAATCTCAAACGAGGATCGCATTGCATTAGCTTTTCAAAATGTTTCTGCAAAGTACCTTGTGGAAACTGTAGAAAATGTTGCCTGTAAAAATAAACAAAAAAACAATCAGGATCAAAGTTATCACATTTTACTAGACCTGTCAAACGGGACGGGTCGGACAGGCGGTTTACGGATTCAGTCATTTCGGGTTCGGGTAAAATACGNACGGGTCGGGTCTATTTTGGGTTTGTGAATTACGGGTTTCGGGTCCGGTCTCGGGTCAAAACGGGTTTGATTAACGCCTTTTTATAAATGTTTATTTTCTTTTAATTTTAATTATACACACATATTTATTCTTAATTTCATAATTATCTAGTTTAATACAAGATATTAGTAAGAGTAAGCATTTTTTGTTTAGTATATTCAATATCACAATGTTATACGAAATATTGGATTGATCAATTGTTACCGTACAGGTACAAGCAAAGCAATGACTATATTTATATGGTGATCATTCGAGTAATTAATCATGTGATAAAACTATGCTTTAAAACAAGTATAAGCATATTTTATTGAATATAAAATTTTAATAAAATTACCTATGTTCGGGTCGGGTCACGGGTATGGCAGGTCTTGACTCTAAATATGCGGGTTATTTCCGGGTTGGGTCATCTTCGGGTTGAAAAGAGCGGGTTATTTTCAGGTCGGGTTTTGATTAGTTTTTCGGGTCAGGTCATCTTTTGACATGTCTACATTTTACCCCTATGTTGCTCCGACTCTTCAATATTACCTCGCATACCCGTGTCGGACACTGGACACTCGGACATGGGTAGGACACTTGGACATTTCATTTTAGACCAAAAACATAATTTTTTTTCCATAAAATAGACAAATCCGACACTCGGACACGTACCCGTGTCGGATACTTCTAACCGAGTCCGAGCAACATAGTTTTACCCTTTGTGCGGTTTTGTTATGTTTCCACTTATAAAAGAATTCCATAGGAATTCATCATGTTGAGCTAGAAAAAGACCGTGTATCCAACTTAAAATGGAACTCCAGGATACACTACAAACTAGAACATGTAGTACAAGACTTATGCTTCTTCGACACTACACTTTGGCTACATGTCAGAACATTCAGACATGACATGGTGCTTGAATATTTAAAATAAGGCCAAAACAGGGTTCTTTTTCACAAATTCGTGGCTCAAAAACTCCCAACCCTACTTTGCGTGCATGTAGGAACATTCGGACATGACACGACAATTCAATATTTAAAATAAGGACAAAAACAGGGTACTTCTTCACAAATTCGTGAGTCAAATACTCCAACCCCGTCACGACTGACACCGTACATGAACTGGAGTGACATAGTCTCGCAGCAGTGTGGCAATTTTTTTTCTGAACCATAAGGCTAACTCACCTATTGATAATATACACGGGAGCTCAATCACTGAGCTTTTCATTTTCAGGAAATGTTGACACCAAAGATAGATAGATAGAACTACCTCACATATTATTGCAAAAACAAAACAATATGATACCAAGCTCAAAATATCTATAGGTATATCTCCTATTGATGCTCCACTCCCATGTTCAGAAACAATAGTTTTAAAGTTGGTCGACACCAACAATCACGCATCATATACACTACTCACATATAACGATGCCAACTTTGAAAATGGTAAACATAGACATGAATGAATGATGTGATGTTATCATGTGGAAAGATCCAAGCAAAGCGATGAGGAAATGTAAAAACATAATCTAAGACTCTAAGTTATCATGTGAAAACATCCAAGCCAATTACTTCCGAATAGCGCAGTACCATATGCCTCTATTTTGTTTATATTGTCCTCCTTGCTTTGATAGTCAGTCAATCAATGTCCACATCGACCAATACTTGCCCAGATACACAATGGTTACACTTGATTTTAAAAAGACTATGAAAGTTGTTTTGAAAAACAAATATGACGCATTTGATTCAAAAACTTTGGGATGTAGGCGGTGTTAACTAGCACAACAGTTGTAAAACAGTGGTTGCAGTTTGTCATAGGGAGGTGGTGTATTATGAAAGAAGTGAAAATAGACACAACAATATCCAAGCGTTTCCATTATGGAGCCTCAAAAAGAAAGCCACTTCAATGGAACTAGACTCCAAGGCATTTCGCGACAGTACCTGTGAACCGTAGCCTGCCCACTGGTAAAATCTGTCGTTGCCTGCCACAAGGTGTGCTTCCTTGGTTGTGGATTAATCTCTCTAAAGAAAAGAGGCTGTCGAGCAAGCTGAAACAGGACATGACAACCCTCCATCACCATCCAATTACAACAAACATCTTCAAAGACAAAATAAAATAGCTCATTCAATGGAACTACTCCATTTCTGCACGTGTAAATCTTTATTTTTGAACAGTTTTTTGACCCTATAACATGAAATCAAGCAACACCATCTCACTTATACCTTACCTAGTTAACCCACTCCTCCCTTTAACAATTTCTACCCCCGCCGATATGTTCTCCTAAATATTTGTGCTGAAATTAAATTGAGTGATTCCAAAGAATATGGAGCATCATATATGAGATGATATCTTACCACAACATCAAGTGTCTCAGGTCCATCATCAGGATATTTGGCTTTGATAGCCATGATATCAGACCACTGAATCTCAATTTTATTCTTAAGGCCGCCATCAAGAACCTCCCACACAAGCTTGTGTTTTGCAAAATAACACTTTGCTACCAAGTCACCCTCATATCTTGAGGTATACTGTAAGATGAAACCAAGTATTTGGAAAAAAAAAACTCAGTTAAAGAGAACATAAGCTCAACAAAAACAGCTCAATCAAACGGAGCACTTTATATGGCACACACAAATATCATTTCAAGCTATCTCATTGCTACGAGCTCTTGTGACTAATTAACGTAGCACCTCTTAAGCAGCCAGCTTGGAAATTACAGTGAAACCTCTTATAAACAATAACAAGCCTCTTGAAAGAGGTTGTCTTACACTGCGATATTGTAGAAGGACTAAAGTGCACAAGCAAGACTGAAAGTCTGAAATAACCGACAGACGGCCAAACGAGTGTCATTATTTAGTGGCGGAGCTAGGAATTGAAGATTGGGGTTGGAAGCTAGGATTTGAAGACTGAGAGTCTGAAATAACCAACAGACGGCCACTGTCTTTATTCAAGCGACAGTAGAAAAGGAATACAAAAGAAAGTTACGTAGTTCACTCTGCAGTCAGAACAGCTTCAGCAGTTCAGCCAATACTCGAATAACCCCATAAAAGTACATTTAGTAACAAACTAACAACCTTATATAGTGTACCCATACATGAATAAATTATACTCCCTCCGTCCAGGTCAATTGTTGTCCTTTGGTTTTGGCACAAAGACCAAGGAAAGAGGAGAGGGCCAATAACTAAATGACAAGTGGAACAAATTGAATGAGAATGATCAAATTACTCATCAAGTTCATTCTTAAAATAGAAAGGACAACAAATGACTTACACCCCAAAATGAAAAAGGACAACAAATGACCGGGACAGAGGGAGTATGCGGCTGGCAGTAATGCATATGTAAAAATCGCCTTGCACAAATAAATACACGTGGATTATTACGTACGAATTAAGGTAGTTGACTTGCAGAAAAAAAAAATGGTTTTCAATATGCTAAAATGAACATAATCCTAAATTATAATAGAAGGCTTTACAGAATTGCAGATAAGATTTCGTACCTCCCAAGTGCCAATCTTGAGCAAAGAGGCAGGAAAATTGGAAGCCTTAAGCTTATCAAGAGTGGTGGTCTTCTCTTTTCTAGCAAGAGTTTTAGCCAATGAAGGACTTTTCTCTTGCGACAACCTCATTTGTATTAAATCCAACAAGGAAGGGCTCTTCTTTAATTTCAATCCCAATGGACTTGGCTCCTCCAACGGATTATACTCTGCTAATTCTACTCCTTCAACCTAACCATACCCGCCATTTCAAAACATCAATTCACCCTATTTTGAAAACCATATATTTTCCAAAAAAAAGTTGTACCTGGACACACACTAGAAAATGAGTACGACCAATTAAAACCGGGGAGCACTCACTTGTAAGCTATTCCCTTGCATAACAACAAACACACAGTATTTGCACACCCTCAACTGGACACACACTAGAGAATGAAATGAGTACGACCAATTAATCAACTACGAATAGACCTCATCCTCAAACCATTCCTACTCCGATTTAAAAACGTAAAAGATAAATAAAAATACACAAATAAATAAATAAACGAATGATTTATGTAACTACCCCGTCCGGAGCAAGTTAATAACTACCCCGTCCGGAGCAAGTTGAACAATGATTAAATGATAAAAGGAGGAAAGGGTAATAACTATGTTCTTAACAGCTACCCCCTCTGTCTCGGTCGGTCATTTTGTTATCCTATTCCATTTTGGATGTCTCAGCCAATTGTTATTCTTTCTATTTTAAGAATGAATTTGATGAGCAATTTAACCCTTCACACGTAATTTGTTCAACTTGTCATCCATAATTTGTTCAACTTGTCATCAAATAATTGACTCCCTCATCTTTCCTTGTCTTTGTGCCAAAAGACAAAGAATTCCCTTGTTACAATCATTTGTTTACTTTCTACCGTGTTAAAATATCAAATATCAAATGTAAACAAGTAATTCGGACTTCGACTACTTTAAGACAGTAACTAGCCGTTCAATAAGTCTTCCTTGTGACGATATAGCTTATGACGGGTCAAATATAGTGATATAGATAAGACAAAAATAAAGTGCCTAGGAGTCACAAATCATTTGTCTTTATCTATCCATGTGTTATTATTTGACCCGTCACAAGCTTGTGACGGATATTGTCAGCCACAAATGAGAATTTGTGCTAGCCATTAACATAGGAATTGTCTGACGAGTGGAGTCTAGTACTTAAAAACTTGGGTGAAACTCCCGAGGGTCTCGGGCTCTAAGCCTATACTATGGATTTGAGTCTGTTTTCCCAATATGCACAAAGGTAGCGGAGAAAAAAAGAGTAAATGATAAGGAAAAAAAAAAACCTGTTGGGAAAAATCAAGTCTGGGTCGTTTGGAAGAGAAGCCATGATTGCGGTCACCGGAGTCGGGAAATTCAGACTTAACGATGAGCCTTCTCCGACAAGATTTGTCGTCAGCCGGTGAATCCATTCTATGCACCATCTTCTGCTAAGTCAATAAAGAATCCTGGGAGGAAGTGACAAGTGAGTCAAGTCGTGGAATTCTAGCTTGGTTTGGTTTGGATTATATTATAAGACAAAAATGGGGATTGTATTTGTGGGTAAGTGAATCACAATCAAAGTCATCATGTTTTTATAGGAGATAGAAAATGACACGCCATTTTGGATGCTCCACCACGTGTACCAAACGTGGTTCACAGTACCTGGCCGTTTTTTTATACAGCTACAACTTGTCTTATTACCCTTGGACCATCCTAAGCAAAGGTCGCATTAATTAGGTCGCAACCCGTTCTTAATCACTCCTTATTTATCTTGACCCATTTTTATCCTCCCAAGTATAAGGTCGTGAGTTAGGTTATCAATCCAATTATTTTCCACTTTCTAATATTTCAATCATTTCCCACATTCTCTATCCCA
>LHUT01000965.1:2430-19643 GCA_001412135.1 Silene latifolia subsp. alba
CAATCTTTTGTACCCTTTTATTTGTATTTTGTACTCTTTTTATTATTGATCGTGACATAGTAATTTCATACCTATTTACATAATAAATGTACCCATTTTATCATTAATCATGATTTGTACCTATTTTACTACCTTTAGTACCACTTTTTCTTAAAATTGTAGAATGGTCTCTCAATAAAGCTTATTAAGGTACCGTCTCTCAGGAGACCTACTCAAATGTTTACACATTAATATTTAATGTAACCAGTGAATGGTTAGAATGTTACCAACTCAGTAACAATATTATCATCTAATTATACAAAGAATATTTAATCAAATGTGATCATCTTAGTTGGGGAGACGTAACCATTTTAAAAAGTATGTGACTTGATTTGAAAGAGTCTTAAGATCGAAACATATATTCATTCAAATGGTGACAGGGGGGTGTTTATGTACAAATGTTATCATATTAATCTGAAATGTAAGCATTATATTATATATTTGTTTGGATTTGAACGGATCTCATAATGACAACATATAGGAATAGGCATGGTGACATATTGGTTTTTGGTAAAAATGTCACCACATTAGTCTGGATATGTAACCATTTTTAACCACAAATGGTGACATGAGGGTTTGAGTAAAATGTTATTATCTTAGTCGTAAATGTAACCATTTTAAAATATGTTTCATTTGATTTGAACAGTCTTAAAATGGAAATATATAAGCATTCAGATTGTGACATGGAGATGAAGGTCTGTGTAGAAATGTTATCATATTAGACTAAAATGTAACCATTTTATTATATGATTGTTTGGATAATAATGATAACATATCTGAATAAACATGGGGTTTGTGTAGCACATTACTATCTAAGTAAGGATACGACCCATTTTGAAGAACAAGTGATTTAATTTGAACTAATCTTAAAATGGAAACATAAATGAACTCAGACAGTGACATATGAGTTGATGTTAAATATGTTATCACTTAAGTCTGGAAATGTAACCTCTTCAGAGACTCTTAAAATGAAAATATATAAGGATATAGATGGGTATGTGTAAAATGTTATCATCTTAGAGTACAGTGTTACCATTTGAATACAATTGGTCTGCAATTATGTTCTACTGCTAACAATTCAATGGTTACTAAAATGGTAACATATTTTTGTTAAACTGGTCACATAATGAAGTAAAATGGTAACGTTTTGACCAATTATCATTACAAAATGTCTCTTATACATGTTGTAAATTCATACATATTCATACGTATTATGAATAATAGAAGAGCTTTATGTTATCAACCAATCTTAATGCTCAAGCAAACATAACCGTTTATGCAACTCAATGATTTTCAAGCAAATCTATGTTATGAAAACCTAATTAGATGAGATTGTTTTATAATAATATTGCATTCATATACATTTATATACATTGTTAAATTTCATCTCCAATTAGACTGAAATGTAAGCATACAAATCCGAGACTTGATATTGACCTCAATGTATCAGAAAATTAAGTTAAAACTAATTAAATGTCAATAAATTATGCCCAAATTAGTAAATTTTCTCAATTGATTTCCAAATGATACAAATTTTTTAGAAAACCATTGTTATTAAATTGAAAAAAAGAACATCAATATCTGCCAACAACACAATACCAACAACTTCAAAACAAAGCAAACAACACATAGTAATCAAGAATTAAAAAAAAATTAAAAAACACCCTCAAAGTAAAAGAATACAAACCTTTAATCATCAAAATCAATCTTTTTTCTCTCTCTAGCTAGAGAGCTTTTCTCCCAAATAGGGGAGCTTTTTTTTCCACGATACCCAAAAATTCGCCTGAGAAACCTATTGTTCGATCAATCTTCTCCTATTTATCTCGAATATTCAAGCTCTAGCTAGCTAATGATTATTGGCAAGTGAATTTAATTGGTTGTTTGGGTATAATTCTAAAGTGTTTTTCTTTTTCTGGAAAATCTTACCTAATTAAGCTTATTACTCTTTGCCTTTGCCAATCAATTTTTCTTACTCATTCCTTTTAAGTTTCAGTCATTCAGCTCATTGATTGGGGGTTGTAAACCCCTCTGTTTTCCGTCTGCAAAAGCTGCAGAAATAATTACTAAAGGGTGATTTCAATTGGGGGAGGAAACCCTAATTTATTGGCTGATTTGAAGGGGTGGAGCTTGTTTCGTAAAAATCTTTCCAGCTCTCCTATAATCATTACAATAAGGTTGCTGTTATTAGGGTTTTTTTGTTTTTGGGTGGCTCAAGGATTTATTAGTGAATTCATTGGTCTTCTGGCTGCATTGATTAGCTTAGACGCTGCTAATTCCGTTTAGTAACGTGTGCTAGTTCCTTTGAGATTTCCTATTTAAAGCAGTCCTGATGGCAGTTGGATATTCATCCCAATCGTCTCATTTCATTAATCTTATACATTCAAACAAAAAGTCTAGATACAAAAATCAGCTTCAAAAAAATTCTTCTTCCTTAACGTCATTTTTAAGTCAGAGTATGGAGGGTGAGTTCAATTCTGGGGGCAATGGATATGATCAGGGAGTGAATGGAAATGGGGATCACCATCACATGGCGGAGCATCAGAATGTGCACCGGCCGTTTCCTTCTACTGAATTCCACCCCACTAACCCTCTTCATGCTAATATTTGGAGGTACCCACGGTCAGGAGGTGTCATCAACATTGACCCGTCTGAGTTGGGAAAGTCAAGGGAGTTCTGGGGAAGATGTGTACTGGGGTTTCTTGTGGATTATCGATTATTTGAAGCTGAACTTCTAAATGATGTCATTAGATGTAAGTGGACTACAAACGGTAGGGTTACTGCCTTTCGTATGGGGGAGGTTTACGTTTTCCACTGTTCAGAGGTGGAAGACATGGAGGCTTTACTGCAAAGGACTACTGCTACCATTGATGGTGCAGTGATGGTTTTCTCGAAGTGGTTCCCTGACATTATACCACGCACTGTCAGGTTCCCTTATGCTGAGATTGGAGTCCGTGTCTGTGGGCTGCCGTTTGAATACTTGACTATGGAGGTTGCCCAGATTGCAGGTAAGCTTCTTAGTCATCAGTACCATATTGAACCTTTTCATTTGGTACCAGACGAGGATTATCTGAAGTTGAGGGTGTATTTAAGGCTGAATGAACCATTAATGCCGGGTTTTTTCTTAGCCATGGAGGGAGGGTACCTATTATGGGTACAATTTAAATACGAGGAAGTCTTTAAGTATTGTATCAGGTGTGGAAAAATTGGTCATAAAGGATCACAATGTAGGGAGTCCTTAATGACTGTGGTGTCGAGTGTTAATGGAATGTTAGATAGATCCGTGGCAAAAGGGTTCCCTGTGTACCAGGCAAACAGTAATCATACGATGTTCAATTTAGACCTTAGAGCTACACCTTCCACTACTAAGTTTCTGTCTTCAAGGGTTAAACTGAGTAATCCTAGGGGTATGCCTAGGAGGAGGAGAAGATGGGAATCCCCAGAGAGGGCAGTTGAGTTTGATTTAGGGATTACTCCAGGGGGAAGGGTTCTACCTGGGATGATGTTTGCTGTTACTGCCCAGCCCTTTGCTGGGTCTGTGGTGTTTCAGGTTAGAGCTGGTGAAGGAGATCAAGGGGTTGGTGTGGTTGGTAATGGAAACACTGATGTTGGGCTTGGGGGTGGTGGTAATTCAAATGGGCCACAAAATAATGTTGTTAGTAATGGGATTAGGACAAATGGGGATGTTGTGATGGGTGAGGTTCAGGGAGAAAGGAATGGGGTTGTAAGGGGAGGTGTGGATGCTGGACAGTCACAGGATGTGGAAATGATAACAGAGAATTAATTAGTTAATGGTGGGGGTGTCTCTGGAGCAGGGGGATGGCTGGATGAAGATGTTATGAATAATGATGAGTTTCACAGTGCAAGGGAGGAACTGGAGGGGTCTGCTGATCCCAATCTACTTCAACAAGGCGTTCTTGTGCAGTTACAGGCTGAGGATCCCTATGTAATTTACTCAAATCAGGATTGCTTGAGTGGCTTGGTTGATAGGGATCAGAGGTTGCAGGATGCTATTTTGAGTAGAATTGAAGGATATTTAGATTGGGCAAGAGTGGAGGATGAACAACGGGGATATAACCAGACTTTTAAACCACCTGAAGGGGGTCTGCCTAATTGGTACTATTATCCAGATGGTCACACAACTAGGGAGGTGGGGCAAAGTTCTAGACCTATTAAGGAGACTACAACTGAGGAGGAGATGATGGGTATGTTAGCTGGTTCAGAGGATGTTGCTGGGTCTACTGAAGTGGCTGAGGGAGGGTCACAGAATGATTCTGATGATATGGTTGATGCTGATGATGAGGCTTCACCAGGTTCTGAGGGGCATGTTAACCATTGGCCCATTGATTTTGAGGCTAATTCCACTCAGGAGTCGGCTAGTGACAGGGAAAGAGAGATTATTGTTATCTCTTCTAATGACACATCTGCTGGTACTGCCAAGATGCAGTTGTCTTTGGGTGAGGGTGCTGAGACTGGGCATCAGGGTTCAACTGGAACTACACCTGATACTGGGATTGATCTGAAGGCAAATCAGCAACCTCTTTTTTTGCTTCAGCTGCTATCAACAAAAAAGGGAAAGAGATGGATGAGGGGTCCTCTAATTTGGCACCTCTTGAAAAAATGCTGCAGGGTGCCTATGAAAGGGAGGTTAGTCAGGTTCACTATGTCCATGGTAGAGGTAAAGAGCTGAGGTTTTTTTATATTCCTGCTGTTGGGAATAAAGCTAAAATGATTGCTGCGATACCAGTTGGGGGAACTTCTGATGGCTGCCTTGGCTTGGCTGATGTGTACCATTTTTCTGATCTGCGTGAGGATTATAAGGAAGACATAGGAGCTGCTAGGAAGAGAAAGTGTTGTACTGAAGCAGGGGACTATATACTTCCTGAGGAGGCCAAATTGTCGCTGGGAAATGCAAAGGCTTATCTGCACAGGCTGGCTAAGAGGAGTAAGTTGTACCAAGGAATGGCATGGGAAGACCAAGGAAGGAAAGGGGCAGAACTTACACAGCAGACTTGGGGATTTCGGGTTAATGTTGAAGATGTGATTATGGTGGATTCGAGTGACTCCTCGATTCCTTCTGTGAACGGTGGGGCAGCTGATATGGATGGCTTTGCGGAGGTTGGGCATTCACAACCTCCTCTTTCACCATGATGGGACTCGTGTGGAATTGTAGGGGCCTCAATAACACGCTCTCCCCTATAATTCCAAAAATAAGAGCGTTATTAGGTAGTAAGTTCTATGATTTTGCGTTTTTAATGGAAACTAAATGTAGTACGAGTCATATTTTTCCTATGTTTCGATCATTTGGGTTTGTGGAGAATTTTGGGGTGGATGCTGTCGGGACAGCGGGTGGTTTGTGGGTTGGGTGGAGAAGGGAGTCAAAAATTAAGTTAATCAAGGCTTGTAATAATTATATCATCCTTTTAGTAGAAAAATATAATGGACGGTTATGGTATATTGTTCTCTTTTATGGTGCTCCGAGTGTTAATATGCGGGCATCGGTTTTTTTGGACTTGGAGAATTGGTTTGAAACATGTACTCTTCTTTTCCTTATAGTTGGGGACTTTAATCAGGTTGATTATAGATGTGATAAACTAAGTGCTAGCCAACGACCAATTGAGGGTACGGAGGAATTTAATCTTTGGAAAATAAGGAATGAACTAGTGGATATCCTCTATAAGGGACTGCATTTTACATGGTGTAATAATAGAAAAGGAGACAAGAGGGTTTATGAGAGGCTGGACAAAGCTATGGGATCTAAGGATTGGTTGTCCCTTTTTCCAGATACGGGCATTAAACACTACCCAATTCAAATTTCGGATCATGCCCCGATTGAGGCTGACCTAAATCTCACTCGCATCACAGGGAAACGACCCTTTAAAATTGATGCCTGGGCTTTGAATTTTGAGGATTGTTTGGAAAAGGTTAGGAATGCGTGGGTTACAGCTGAATGTGGCTCCCCGACTTATCGTATAACTAGGAAGCTGGCAAGAGTTCGGAGTTGCGTTAAAAAATGGACTTTGGATAAGAAGGTGGAATGGCATACGAAGTGGGATGACTTTGATCGGAAGTTAGAACATGGGATAAATGTAGCTTGTACTGGGGGAGGAGATGAGGAGTATACGAGAGTTAATGAGGAGCTCCGGGATTTTGCGACAGCTACAGCAATGTATTGGAAGCAACGGGCAAAGGTTAGGTGGACAGTAGAGGGAGATACCTGTACAAAATTTTTCTTTAATTGGGTCAAAGGTAGGACTGGAAAGAACCTTATCCATGGTTTAAAAGGGGAGGATGGCCAGTGGAGGTATGATGATGAATCAGTCAGTGGAGCTTTTCAAAGTGCTTATATGGAGTTATATCGGGCTTCAAGCAATGGTGTGACCTCGAGAGATACTGCGGATCTGGAGCGGGTCATTGGGCATTTAAAGCTACGGGTGGCTCATGACGAGGCAGACCGGTTAACCAGGCCTTACACAGCCAAAGAGGTACGTGGCGCTGTCTTTCAGATGGGGGCCTTTAAAGCTCCGGGACCAGATGGTATTCCTGCTTGTTTTTATCAAAAATGTTGGTCCATGGTTAAGCATGATTTTACAAAGGCGGCGTTGTCCATTTTAAATTCGGGGAGGGTTCTACAGGAAATAAATAGAACTTTTATTACTCTTATTCCAAAGAATGACGCCCCGGAAGGAGTTTCAGATTACCGGCCCATTAGCCTTTGTAATGTGATCATGCGCGTGGTAACAAAGTGTATTGCCAATCGGCTTGTAAAGGTTATGGTCTCCCTTGTTAGTGAGTCTCAAAATGCTTTTCTGCCGGGAAGGAGTATCAGTGATAATATCTTGTTGGCTCACGAAGCAATCCACAGTATTTCGAGACATAAGAAAGGCTTACAGGGGCAATGCGCCTTTAAAGCAGATATGAGCAAGGCGTATGATAGGATAAGGTGGGATTTCTTAGAATTGACACTTTCCAAAATTGGCTTCCCACAAAAGATGGTAAGACTTATTATGAATTGTGTTACATCGGTAAACTATGAGGTTCTATTCAATGGGACACCTTTACCTCAATTCAAGCCACAGTGTGGATTACGACAAGGGGATCTTCTGTCTCCGTATCTCTTTCTTCTCTGTATGGAGGTTCTCTCGGCGAATGTTGAACATGCCCAGGATTCAAGAAGGTTGCATGGTTTTAAGTTATGCAGAGGGGTACGGCCTATGACACACCTGTTTTTTGCTGATGATGCGGTGTTTTTCTTCAAGGATAAGGGAGAGAGGGCCTCTCATCTCATGAGTCTTATCAGTGACTATTGTGAGGCCTCAGGACAGAAGATAAATCCGGAAAAATCGGGGATCATTTTCAGTCCAAATACGACTCTTGCAAAGGCACAAAAAATTCTCCGAGTTTTAGATGCTCGGAATAATAAAGGAATTGGTAAATATCTCGGTATTCCAGCAGAGTTTCAGGAGTCGAAGAAAGATATCCTTCAAGCATTGGTGGATCATATAACAAAGCGGATTTCCTCATGGAATGGTATTTTTCTCTCACCGGCGGGGCGATTAACCCTAATTTCATCGGTTCTATCAAATCTTTAATACTTTCTATCGGTTTTTAAAATTCCGGTAAGTGTGGCGAAAAAGATTAATTCTCTTTTGGCACAATTTTGGTGGACGGGTTGTAAGTTAGGGAAAAATGTTCACTGGTGTAGTAAAAACTTCCTGAGTCTCCCAAAAAGTGCGGGAGGTCTAGGAATCCGCAACATTGAATGTTTGAATCAGGCTCTGTTGGCGAAGCATGGGTGGAGATTAGTTTCGGGAGATACGTCTCTATTCAGTAGGGTTTTTCGACAGAAATTGTTTGGAACTCATGTCATTACTACTGGGATAATGCCGTGTAAAGGAACCAGTTGTTCGTGGGGAATTCGTAGCATTCTTCATGGTTTTCAAAAGATCAAAGATTTTTTGGGTTGGAAGCCAGGTCGCAATTCGAATTTAAATGTATGGACATCAAGATGGGTGGGGGGAGAGTACCCGGAGCCAAAGGATAGTTGGCTGGGTCATGAGGATGTGCATATGGCTAACTTACAGGTGAGGCATTTATTGCTACCTAATGGGAATTGGAATGAACATTTCGTCCGGGCTTTGTTTCGTGAGGAACATGCGGAGAGGATTCTGGCAACTCGGGTGAGGTCTACGAAACTGGTTGATGAGGTTTATTGGCCATTCACTAAAGATGGGGTTTTTACGGTTAAGAGTGGTTATGGTCTGATTTTTGAGGAGTATATGACTAGGAAGGGTACTCTGAAAGATAGCACTAGAATTGGTAATCGAGGTAGGGCCTTCTGTCGAAAGCAGTTATGGACTCTTCCGGTCCCTAACACTTGGAAAATTCTTATTTGGAGAATCATTACGAACACGTTCTCCGTAGGGAAGGAATTACAACAACGAAATATGGCGACGGATGTGTCATGTGGACTGTGTGGAGATTACCATACCTAGTTGGAGACCGTAGAACACTTGTTTAGGGACTGTGAGGTATCTGCTAGGATCTGGGCGGGGTCGGATTTAGGTATTAAGGTTGAAGGTGCAAAGTCCTTAAATATGACTGATTGGATTATTGATTGGATTCGGTACCTGGGGAAGCAGGAAGGAGGGGTGAAAAGGGTTATCCTTTTCATTGCCATTTTCTGGGGTTTATGGATTATTCGAAACAAGGTTAAATTTGAAGGGCTGGCTAGGAACCCACACGTAATGTCTGGAATTTTATTTGACTCAATCAATGAGAAGGTTCGTACCTTAAATGATCAGGTGGATGGCAAGGGGTTGATGAAAAGGTCAAGAGTGAGTGTCGGGGAGCTGGTTGAGCAGAATAAAATGGATATAAGAGACGGGCACCCCTTCCAGATGATTGGTAAGCCGGATCATTGTAATGTTATCCGGGTTAAGGTGGATGCTAGTTGGGAACGATCTTTTAAGGCGGTCGTTGGATGGGTGGCTTATGATGAGATGGGACGAGAGCGTATGCGCAGGCAGGTGAGAACTAGAGCGGAAGCACTGGCTATTCGTGATGTTCTTGTATGGGCAAGTTCCGGGGGCTTTCTTCACCTGGATATCTCATCGAATTGTCTACAACTTCTCAACGAACTCGCAGGCGTTGCGAAGGAAGATCATTTGATTGCTGGTGTTTTGGAGGAGATGCGTGGTCTTGCGAGTTTATTTCATTGCTTATGTTTTAATTTTATTCTGAGACAACTTAATAGTATGGCTCATGGTCTGGCTCGGCAGGCCATACGAATGTAAAACCTTTCTTTACAGCTGTCAAAAAAAAAAAAAAATCATCAAAGTCATCACAACTTCTCATTATTTGCAATACTATTGTCTAAAACATCAACACACATGGCGTCATCCTTCTTTTCGCCATCGTAATTTTGCTCCTCTCAAATCGTGCAACTGACAACATCCTCCGCCATTTTTTTCTGATGTTATAGTGGTATTTTAGAGGAGATCTGGGATGTAAAACTAGAGATGAATAGTGGTGGATGATGGATAATGGAGGTTGATTTACGGATGATAGAGGTGATAGAGACTTGGTGGTGTTTCTTATGCAAATTAGCATGCTTCTCTGAAAAGGAAATGATTGAGGAATAAAATAATCAACAAAGTACTTGATAGGCCAACCCTACACAATTCCTTATGTCAGCCACTTGCATCTTATTTGGTATGAAAATCGACCCATTTCCTTCTAAAGGGGTATGATTCGACCCGTCTTCAGCTTGTGACGGATACTCTCCGCCACAAATGAGAATCTACCTAGTATAAAAGCTAGGTTATTTCAAGATTTCTTATTGGTTCATAAAATCTAGGAAAAAAAAAAGATTTAAAAGGTGGGCCCCCCTATCAAACATGAGTTTCTAGGTGATTTAATTTCTTTTCTATGTCCTCTCAATTCAATACATACACAAATCACCTAGAAAGAAATAATTGTGAGCATTAAAAAGTTGAAAAATTACCCCCAAAAAAAAACATGAAATAAGAATACAAAACAAAATACTAAATAATTACAAAATAATAAATTAAGGGTATTGATTTTCGCAGTACACATATTACTCATTACAGCACACAATTGACAATTTTACCCTTGTCATTCACTACCATTCTGTACTACATTCAATGGAAAACTTTTGAAAAGGAAACACCAACATTACGTACTACCCAATCACCGTACCACCGTCATCCCTTACCTCTCAACCACCCCTATCACCCTCACTAGCCTTGGACCTTGCCCTCCTCTAATGAACACCACAACTACCGCGTCGCAATTCACCCACGACCACCCCCAACCGACCAACATCAACCAACACCCTCCAATCCGTAGTCGATTACCAACCCAACTCCCTCCTTTCACCATCCCCTACGTTCACCATCACCCCTACAGCCTGAATACCATCCCTCTCTATCCCTCCCTTTCCGCCGCCTCCCATTAGGGGCGCCGCCCGTCACTCATCCGTACTGTGGCGGCCAACCACCAGTGTACAACCTCCAACCACCATCAAACTCTAAATAACCCAAAACTATATAAGTCCGTAAAACAGATTAATAAAGTTATGGGAAGAACATCAATTATTTGATTAATTTACAATTTACGCATCAAGCATATTTTTTAATGTTCAAATTTTCATTCATTGATGAAGAAATTGATTTGTTTGATAAATTGAAGAGCTGAAAATAGAGAGAAATTGATTGTGTTTTTTCTTAGTCAAAGGGAGTTAGGGGTATCAAATGGAAAGTTTCGTGTAAAAAGTATTGAGATGAGTAAAAAACGTGTTGCGAAAATAAATTACGTAAATTAAATATGTAGAATAACATTTCTTTATCAATAAACTCAATGAGATGAACAGTATGAACTATGAAGTATGAACTATGAATTATACTCCGAATATTTTTTGGTTGCTAGATCTATATTTGAGAAAACATAAAATAAAATAAGAAAGTCCGAAAATCATTTTTATTTTTTCGTTGATAAAATTAGTAGATAACATAATAAAAAAAAATCATATTCCTTGACAAAAAATCGTAAAAAGGAAAAAAATAAGACCACAAATTTTAAAAATGTAAAAAAAAAGTTATACATTGAATTTGGCAAAAATAAAAATATTTACCTCAAATAAAATGTTCCCAAAACAAGGCACATAGATAATAGATACTCATATTCTAACACATAGACATGAAAGAAACATTTAATCTTATTGTTTGCTTCTTTCTTTTTCTCATGTTGTGAATCTTCCCATATTTATCTTCTTAATGTGTGCCCTTAGGGCACACGTTAGAAAAACCCATAAAAACAATATATAAACAGAAAAATAACATCATAAAAGAGTAATTGTAGATGAAATAATGCCATAAAACTTATTTTAAAACTGTCGTAAATTAATCAAAATTTGAATTTGTTACATAAGAGTTTTCTCTCTAATGTACCATGCACAAATTTAATCTTATTGTTTTCTTCTTTCTTTTTCTCTTTCAATTGAAACTAATTATAGTAATAACAACTATTTTCACGCGTTCAAATTTAAAAGGCAAGATCAGACTATGAAAAACGGTGAAGCTAAAAGTTGTAAAGTGGAGAAGATGAACTTTAAAATGGTGGAATTGAAACTAAAAAAAAAATATGAAGAGGAATTTATGACCTTTGATATGACTTATGAGACAAGAGAGATAAAAAAAAAGGGAGGAAAGATGGAAGGCGGCAGAAGTAAGCTTAGCTGGGTAAGTTTAGGTTTTTGATGAAAATTTGGATTATATTATTATATATGACTTGCTTGGTCTATATGGTGTGGGCTGACAGTGACCCAAAGATTAGAAATACTCAAAACTACGTATACTATATTAACAATATTTTGGATCGGATATGTATATTCGGTTTTTCGAAAACCAATATCTGTATCCGAAAATTATGGATATTCGATTCGGAATTATTTTCAGATCAGTTATCGAATTGGTCCTCATAATTGGATATTTTGCTCGCCTCAACAAATACACAATGTTTAACTCCTATAAATAGGCCAAGATTAAGAAGACTACTATGTATTTTTTCTACATATAAATGGATTACATTGCATTGCTTTTATGGATGAGACAGATTGCCACAATACTTTTGCTAAATGCTTATTTGTAACATTATTACTCTTCATGCTAATTATTATTGTTAGTTAACATTAATTGCAGGTAACATGTAGAATTATTTTATTATCGTCATTTGCGTTTAATACGTCAAAAACTTATTCAATAAAACTTTAATAACTTAATTGACATTATTCATAAAATTTAAAGCTATTTAATACGAAACATGGATGTATACATTGTTTAATATTCATATCTTACATATTAGTTGAAATGAGACGATAAACAAGACGGGTGTCATCACCTGCCTATGTTCATGTTGATCTTATTCTTATATCTAATTAATTACTCCCTCATATTCACTAACATCTTCCACATTTTCTAAAGCGGAAAATTCACAAATATCTTCTAATAGATAACCAATGTGGAAAATCATATAGAATAGGAGGTAGTAATATACTTCCAACACAAAAGAATTTTAGAAATAACCCGTGCATTTTTTACACGGGCTTAAAACTAGTTTATGTAAAAAACCAGAAAAGAAATGATAACTGAGAGTATTTCATTCCTTTCCCTTTCATGATTGAGGAAACTTGGATCATTCTAAATTTTCTAATGCACGCAAAACAATTAACAAAAATTAAAATTCAGGAAAATAAGGTGTTAAACACTGACAACAATGGAAGCAGTAGTTACTGCTACTGCTACTGCTACTCTGTTACATCCTTCAATATCATCATCTTCATCCTCATCAAAACTTAGCTTCAAATTATCGAATAAACTTGTGTTTTACCCTCAAAGATCACTGCTTTTTTGCACTTGCAAACCCATTAAACATTTCTCAGTTTGGGCTTCACACAAGCAAACGGACCAAAACCCTCCAAATTTGGGCTCAAACCCAGGTTTGTGTCTTAGCTGTATGTCTATCTATCAATATTGATGACCCCAAATCATTCTGGGTTTAAACTTTAAAGTTATGATTAGTGGCGGAACCAGGATTTGTCGTTTTGGGGGAGACCGTCCCTGCTACCCCCTACCTGGGCTCCGCCCCATAACAATAGTGTTCTTGTTGAAGTTCTATGTTTGAGAATATTGATGCTTGATCATGTTTTTTTTTTTTTTTTTTAACTGCTCCCTCTATTTATGCTTATTTTTGTTTTAGTATATTAATGGATTACTCAAGCTGCTTTCAGCAAAATAACCTCTTAATGAATATAAAAAATGTGGTTTTCAGTCTATCTCATTCTTTGATTGCACAATTCTCCCCTCAAAATAGAAATGTGGTTTTCAGTCTAACAGAAGTAGTATAAAGAAATGTGGTTTTCAAAATATGCGCGGAGAATTTTAAAAATTAGTGAAAATCCAAAGAATAAGAGTAAAAAGTTCTTATGCATATATGGGTTTTGAATATGATGGAATCAAACAACTATATGCACCTGTGATATTGCGGAGTAACAATGGATCAATATTCAATCAATATGCTCCATGATACAATTTTCATCATGGCTAATCGTTGACCGCCTCTATTTCTTGAACCAACACAGGTAAGACTGTGTGCATCCGGACTGGCAGACCCTCTTAACTCAACATGGGTTTGCACCCATAAATGATGATTATTTGAATTGATCATATCATTCATATGTAGATGGTGAACAAGAGCAGTTACTTAAAGGGAAGGATGCCAGTGTGAGCAAGGTTGATTTGGGATGGCTACCTGCTTTTCCCCATGTTTTGACGGCTTCTATGGCGAATTTTCTCTTTGGCTATCACATCGGGTAAGTCTCTCAGAAACTGTTTGTTTTCTGAAAGCTAAGATATTTGTACTGATTGAAGCCTGTTTCTTGTGAGAGTATTGTCCTACTCTTATCATATATTCTTAGAATCCTACATAATTTGAGACTGATTTGATTCGAAAAATCAAGGTGTACTTCTGGATTATATATCGTTTCACCGAGTAGAATGTAGAAGATGCTGTAAACTTTGGTGCTTGACTATAAAATGGAATCGACTATAGCTGTGATCAAGCTATTCAGTGACCTCACTGTTTTAATCTTGATTGGAGGCTTGATATCAGAATCTATCATCGTATCTTGATCTCGGTTGTTGAGCTATCATTGTGGAAAGAGAGGTCTGCGAAATTCAATTTGGAATGTTCTAGCGGATACTCATGGCAAGAGAGCTCTTTCGCCAAACTCGTAGTATTTTTTTGTTTGTATTCATTACCACACTCATAGGTGATAATGGAAAAAAAGAAGACCAAATCATCCAAACTAGTGAAGAAAAAATACCATCGAATTCAAATGGAGCATTCCAAATATAAATGTGCACATATTCATTTACTTTTTTCATTTTATGACCTCATGCCAAATAAGCCAATTTAAAGTAGTGGATGTTTATTTGACTTTGATTTTTCACCGTTTTTTGTCGTTATTGATGAGTAGGCTGATAGCATCATGCTTTGTGAATTATGATGTTGTGTAGAGTCATGAATGGTCCGATTGTGTCAGTGGCACGAGAACTTGGTTTTGAGGGAAGTACAATTCTGGAGGGGCTTGTGGTGAGCATATTCATTGTCGGTGCCTTTATTGGTAGCTTCGTTTCCGGTTCTTTAGTTGATAAATTTGGATGTAGGCGCACACTGCAGATAGATACAATACCGCTGATTATTGGTGCGATCTTAAGGTAATTGCTCAATGAACTGTAAGTGAGTATTGGCATAAGATATGTATCTTTGTTCAGTCTATAGCGTCTAAACTCTAAAGCAATTCAGACAAGCTACTGATTAGGCTGTCCCTCTCATTATTTGACAGTGCACAAGCCCACTCGGTTGACGAAGTACTATGGGGAAGATTTCTTGTAGGCCTTGGCATAGGCTTGAACACTGTCTTGGTTCCAATTTATATATCAGAGGTACTCTTGACGTGGTTTATGAGGCATCTTTACACATGCCAACATTTCCGTAAGAAATATTTTTGTGCTGTTTTAGTGATAGTAAAGTTTTTCTATGAGTTTCTAACTGATTCCTTTTTTCACACACTGGTTGGTTCATTACGAGATCTTGGGTTATTGAGCCAGAATTGCGCCGCAAGGGAAATGTGTGATTTTAAGTTTAGTTAATTTTCTTCTGTTTTATACAACTATTGAAACAGCACATCTCATATCACGTTGAAGGCAAAGGAAGACAAATTATGTTAAGTGCAATGTTGTTTTTGCAGCACTTACTTTCTGGCCGTATATTTAATTACCAAAACTCTTGCTGTAGGTTGCTCCAACCAGATATAGGGGTTCATTGGGATCTCTGTGTCAGATTGGCACATGCCTTGGGATAATTGCATCACTTTTCATAGGAATTCCTTCAGAAAATGATCCACATTGGTGAATTCTCTAACTAGAAACAGTTACTATTTCTATTTGTCTGTATAACCTAAACATGTGAGATATATGTGTCTGTTAAGTACATTCAAAATGGTCATCGCGTGCCTACGCAGTGAACTTATCCCTTAAGTTGGACTTTTTCTACATGTCTATTTTGCTTTGATTCGCTCAAATTTTCATTTGATTCAATCAGAACACGTATTTTTCAGGTGGAGGACAATGCTTTATGTCGCAAGCATCCCGGGATTTATTCTCACAATTGGCATGCAGTTTGCAGTAGAAAGCCCTCGGTGGCTATGTAAAGTATGTTCTCTATCTGAATTTATATTTTCTTGTTCCCTTGGTTTTCTTAATTAATTTAAATCCCACAACTATGGCATCTGTGCAGATGGGGAGACTAAACGATGCCAAAACTGTTGTTCGTAACCTTTGGGGACCCACCGAAGTTGACAAAGCTGTTGAGGAGTTTCAGTCGGTGTTCACCAGTACTGAAGTGGATACTGACTCTAAATGGTCAGAACTCTTCCAGGAGCCTAATTATAAAGGTTCGAGTCACGTTTCTCCCAATCTTTTTGTCAAGTAACGTACTCGTAATTCATAAGACTCTTGTATCTATGGTTCTATGGTATATATATGAAAATGTATTAATTCAAGTTATTTAAGCTTTATTTAACGGTGTTTTCCGTCTTCTACTTTTCCTTCAGTGCAGACTTATCTTTGAAGAATATCAAAGCTTGAATATTTTCCATCAGCGTTCTTACCTATATATATATATATATATATTCCTGCAGTCGCCCTTATTGGAGGTGCTCTTTTTCTACTACAACAATTTGCTGGCATAAATGGAGTTCTTTATTTTTCTTCTTTGACCTTTCAAGACGTCGGGATAACTAGTGCTGCTTTAGCAAGCCTATGTGTTGGTGTCACAAACTTTGCAGGTTCATAAACTTTCTATAGCTTACTTAAATTCATAGAGTTGAAGACTCGGGTAATTAATCTTAAAATGAATAAATATTGATAATTAATGTTTGTCTAACAGCATTTTTTCCTTGATGCAAAGATCGAAATTATGGTCCGAGAAGTGTTGCTTGTGTTCTTATTTTAATTCAAAAATAAATAACAATGCCAATATGGTTTGGCAAATGGATTTCTATAACTTCGTAACTGATTAACACTCTTTGTGGACTCCAGGTGCTCTCTCTGCGCTGTACTTGATTGATAAGCAGGGGAGGAGGAGACTTCTCACTGGAAGTTACTTCGGAATGGTGAGAGACCGTCTCACATGAAAAATTTTAAGACATAGGAGTATTCAGTAATATTAATAAGGGTTTAATTAAATTGTTTTACTAGGTAACTAGTCGATAAATGAAGCGGTCTCTCAATATGTTTCTGTGTGAAACTGTTGAGTTTATGGATTCAAGTACCTAAGAGGGGGAGGGGGTGAATTAGGTACTATTTTAAAAAATTTATAACTTCAACTTTATTGAATTAAAGTGAGTTACGAGGACAAAAGAGATTAGNATTTTGGGATTTTTTTTTTTTTTTTTTTTTTTTTTTTTCAGATGTTTTCACTATTTTTGTGACCCGGTGGTATGACACGGGCTGAATCAATTGATGGATTATACCATCAGTTGGGGGTAGCTCTATGTACAACTGGTTTTAGTTTTTTAGCTTTGTTGTAAAGTT
>LHUT01000966.1:6101-25223 GCA_001412135.1 Silene latifolia subsp. alba
TGCAAAATTTGCACATTGCTCTACCGTTGAGCTAATAGCCTTTACAATACGTTAAAAAAATACGAGTATCAAATAACGGGCGTATCATATGTTTATTGAACAGAGCAAATTCTCTTTTATAACATTAGCCCTTTTATACCAAACCCCTAAAACATTGCAAAATTAATAAAAATCTTTGTCTCAGACTATAAGAGGTAAAGTGCGAGCAGATGAAATGCCAAAATCTGACAAATGGTGGCAGAATCAAGTGCATCAGTAGATAAGCCACTTTACCAACTTATTCTATATGAGACGTATTCTATATGAGACGTATCTTTCATAATAACATCGTTCTAAAGGCTAAAACCAAATCGATCAGCAATAAATCAACTACTACTATGAAAGGAAACTCGAATGAATAGATGACATCTAAGTACACTCACTATTCTACAAAAGGCTGACGATAAACCTGTTTAACAAATTGGGCAGGAGAACAACAGTCAAAACTAAATACAGAGGGAAGCCAGGGCAGACTCTTGCAATGAACATTAACAAATTTATCGCATTTTTCAAGTTTCTTTAATTGCCTTATATATGCACTAAAGAGCGTTATATATGCATGAAATAAGCTTGTACATGCATGACATAATGACGCCAAAAAAACTCGCGTTTTACATTCTATAAATCCAAAATAGCATTTTGGTCTTCCGTGCTCAGGCCATCAATTCGTAAATCTACAATCTGTACTAGTCCAAAAAACCAGAGAACTCACTTTACATTCTTTAAATCCAGGAAAAAAAGTGTTGTTCAAATGATCGAGTCGAGAAGCGCTAGGTCTACCAAGTCCAGCCTGCATTAAGCCTTAAATACAGTATGACCAACCTTTAACAAAACAGAGGAAAAAATATAAAAAAAATAAAAAAATAGCTTATTCGTATGTACTCCCAACGACACAATTATTTGTTTACCTTTTTTTATTCCTTGTGATTGGTATTATAACCAAGGTAAATAAATGATTGACAGAGGGAGTAACAAACAAATGTAATCTACGCTACCTTCATACTTGAAAAACATCAGGTCTTCCTATCTTGATTGTTGCTTAACCGTTTGCCTATCATAGATTCAGTGGCAAAAACAAAGACCAACTTGTACCCCAATTATACAGTAATACAACTAACTAACTAACTAACTAACTGACTTCACCCCTAAAAACTAAACCCTTTCCCTTATTAGCGGAACGAGTTTAATGCACATAGAACCTTATTTAATGCATATAGAACCCTATTTCATGCACATAGAACCTTATTTCATGCACATAAAATTAAAATTAATGTCCTTAACCAACAGTAATTAGTATCACAAGATAACCAATTGATGTTATTGAATAACTTTTTAATGCACATAGAGTCTTATTTCATGCACATAGAACCTTATTTCGTGCACATATAATTTTATTTCATGCCNGTAAACCGTTGTTAAAACTTTCCACAACGGTTTTGTCTAAAATAATTAACCGTTGTTAAATCCTTTAACAACGGCCCGAACAACATCGGCCGCTTTTTTCTATTACAACGGCTAATAGCCGTTGTTATCCCCTATATCTGTAGTAGTGATAGAATCTTATTTCATGCACATATAATTTTATTTCATGCCCATTTAACACTTATTTCATGCACATAGAACCTTATTTCATGCACATAGAACCTTATTTCATGCACATAAAACTTTATGTCATGCACATATAATCTTATTTTAAAGTAAGAAAGTAAGCATAATGGCGATCGAAATGAAAGAGAACGAACAAGGCATGAACAACGGAAGCGAATGTGATGAATAAGGAGAGATAAATAAGGACGAATAGAGAGAGAAAGTAAAATTGAGAATTATAGGAAATTAGAGGGTGAGTCGGTGAGACAGGTTGGAGTCAGGCTCAACATAGGTTCAATCTCAACCCTTCAGTTATCCAAGATCTAAGGATTGTTAGAGGTTCTCACAGTTCTCATTATCTTAATGGTTCTCATAAGATCCCAAATCTATATATATATACACGCGCGTAGAGTTAATGGAAAATGGAGGAAGTAGCAATATAGCATACTCGTGGCAACACGGTAACAGCTAAAAAAGACGGTCAATAAAGATCCACTTGGAAGACAAAACCACCAAACGCAGTTGAATCACTCGCGAATCAACGGTCAACCAATGAACATGGACACATTTTCATGATATCACTATTGACATCATATCATATCCGAGTATCATATAATAAATTAATAACTCGTTTATTTCTCTCTCCACAAACAAATTCCACTCAACTTTCTCACCATTTTTTTGGATCCACCAACAACTAATTCATCATCATCCATGGCGGAAAAACACTTCAAGTACATCATTCTTGGCGGTGGCGTCGCTGGTGTATGTCCTTCATTTTTGCTCTCTATATTTTGTTTCGTTTTGTTTATTTGATTTTCATGCCTTTCAATTTTGATCTGAGTTTGATTAGGTTTATGTAATCATTCGTAGCGCAACTAATTAACAGTGAAAAATATAGGTGGATTAATCGGCTAATCATTTGTTTATCTTTGATTAAAATATCTCACAATAAATAAAAAATGAAAATTAAATAAATGATTGGGTTGATTGGGATGTTTTTAAACAAACATGTTTTTTTCAGTGAATTGCATAGTCCAAAGAAATCGCCACCTGGTCTGGATCAGGAAATCTGTGTTTTTCTTTCTTCTTTTTTGTTCAATCTGATAAATAATTTATCTTACTCAACTTCACTCAGCTTTGTTTCTTTAATCCTTTACTTTTCAGGGCTACGCTGCCAGAGAGTTTGTTAAACAGGGTATTCAGCCAGGAGAACTAGCCATCATCTCTGCAGAAGCGGTATGTTGAATAGGGACTGTTTTGTAGTCAATGATAATGGTTCGGTTATTGTTCATTGAGAGTATGTTTTTGCTCTGACTTCATTCTGTATATTGCCTATCTATTATTCACTACTTTGGCCTGCTGATTTTATTGGAGCATGTTCTCTTAAATTGTCTCGGGGATGTCAATTTTGTGGCATACATTGGTGAGTAAATTCTAGAGGTCTAGGTGCAACATGTTTTTGCACTCAATATTTCCTATACTTGCCGCTGTTCTGCAATTGTTTTGTGAGACGAGTGGTGAGGGCAATTTTCATCTTCGGTCATTCCGAAACAACCTCTTTGTGTTGCTAACAGTCTAACATAGGGGAAAGGTTGTGTACATCTCCCCCCCTCCCTCCCTGCAATGCAGGAGCTATTGAAGCACTGGGATAACGTTGTTGATGGGTGGTGCAGCTTGTGCGGCAACTTGATATTCGATCTATTATGGCCCTTTATGTGGCTGTGATGTATCATTTTGTGCTGTTGTGTAGTGGTACATTATCTTGCTTTGGTTTGTTCTTACAGCTACACTCTATCACTAAATGAAACAAGTGTGACCTGTTCTTTTCAGGTAGCTCCATATGAGCGTCCAGCCCTCAGCAAAGCATACCTTTTTCCAGAGGGTAAGTGAGACAAACTGCATTATGGCCTTCTGTATTTAAAATGCCACAATGTATAGTCTTCCGTACTTTAGTCCATATTCGTTTAGTTGGTAAATAATAAAATATCTATAAATTTGTGCTAGCTAACATACAGGGGTGATTCTAGTATTATTCTAATGGGGGTTTGACTTTTATGTGTAGTATTTTTGTCCAGTTAAAATCGTTATATTAACGACCCAACTTTTAGAAGTATGAAAAATATAAGGTAAAAAAAGCCAACAAAAATACTTAAACAATACTGTATATAGTTACTTGATTTAATAACAAACTAGTATTGGTGCCCGGCTTCGCCCGGGCTACCTCTACTTACCATTAATTTTTTTTTCATTAAATAAAATTACTTAAAGTTGCATAACCCATAAATTTATCATTAATATATTTTTCTATAACATATCCTAAAATTACGATGAAATAAATTTTGAGACAAATTCACTACTCCCCTATTAATATTTTATTCTTATTAATGAAACAATAATAATAACATTTCACTATTTGCCGGCAATCATTGTTACATTCACTACTCCCGCCGTAAATGTTAGATCGGAAGNTGATCTTGAGTTTTTTTTTTTTTTTTGGAATTAATATATAGTATTGAAGTGAAATTAATGGTAAATTAAAAAAAAAAAAAAACCAACAAAATATTATAAATGAATGTACACAACTGGGTTCGAACCAATCACCATTGCTTAACCAGTTAGAACAGCTTACCATTGTGCTACTTACAGTATATTGATGCTAATCTTATACTCCATCCGCCCCGGTCATTTATTTACCTTTGGTTTTGGCACAAAAGCCAAGGAAAAAGGAGGCGACCATTTGTAGGTATCATTATTGAGTGACAAGTGGACAAGAGGTTATGTGGATGATCAAATTACCCTTGAAAAATATTCCTAATATATAAAGGTAAACAAATGACTAAAACATCCATAAATGGAATAGATAAACAAATGACCGGGATGAAGGGAGTACTTTTTAGATTTTCTCTTGTCATGGGGATTCATGAAAACGCCCTTGGCTAACAATACCTTAGTGCTTCAATGCCCTTTGCCTATCTCAGGGTAAGGAGGGTGGTATATGCAGCAGCCTTAACCTGTTGTTGCACTGATTTAGAATTGTATCGAATTATCGATCAACAATATAAAGTACATGACTTTTTTTAGAAAACACATAATGTTACTGAGTTTTTTTTTTCATAATAAATCTAAATGTGTGAGTCTTATATTGTCAAGTCCCATATTTTTTGAACAAAATAACGGTCAAAGTTTAAGTTTGACCTCCGTCAAGTGAATGGTAGAATGAATTGGATGCAAGGGAGTGCCATTTAGTGAACCATTTGTCTAGTTCCATGATGCCATCATATTCCATAGTCAAAAATAGCCTGTCTTTGTTTCCATTTGTAATGGATATGATAAGTGCGTGTAAGCATACTGTAAAGTCCCATATTTTTTGGACAAAATAACGGTCAAATTTTAAGTTTGACCTCCGTCAAGTGAATGGTAGAATGAATTGGATGCAAGGGAGTGCCATTTAGTGAACCATTTGTCTAGTTCCATGATACCATCATATTCCATAGCCAAAAATAGCCTGTCTTTGTTTCCATTTGTAATGGATATGATAAGTGCGTGTAAGCATATTTTTATACTGTTAGTAATTCGTACCTACGTGACTTGTAGCCTTAATGAGAATCTTAATAGTTAATACCTGGATTATTAAAAGCAGCCATGGTATGTGACTAATTTGACTGATCGGTTTATCATGGGCTGATGATAAACTGTACTACTGTAGTACTAGAACAACATGAAATATGTGACTCATGAAAAAGGATGAGGTAAATCACGTTTAACCGACATAGTAGGTGACTGTTGCTGGAATCGCGGCAGATACCGTAATCTATTACCATTGTTGCAAAACATGGATGTGGGCTGTAGACAGTTGATAGATGTGATAGTTTCTGATAAATTATTTTAAACTCCTATTCTGTTGTTTTACCTATGTTTTCGTTTTTAAACCTTGGTTGCTGAATACATGGGGCTAGTTGGACGATAATTAGCTAAAAGATCAAGCGTAGATGAATTGTGGCACACTTTCATAAGGATGCGATAACAAAGGAAATTGTGTTCTGCAGGTACTGCTAGACTTCCTGGGTTCCATGTTTGCGTAGGGAGCGGGGGAGAACGACTTCTTCCTGAGTGGTATAAGGAAAATGGTATTGCAGGCTTGTCCCTTCTAAATCATTTTTTTGGCAGATACAACTCTTTTAGACTCTTTGAATAGATAGGATGTCTTTCAAATGCTTTATAGTACTTTTCAGAAATCATGAATGCTTATGATAGAGTACATGAGACTGATAACCTGTTGGTGATCTTTAACAAAGCTGCAGAGCAGTTCTTTTCATCTGTGATTGGTTTATGTACTTCTTTGTGTTGAATAGCGTCCCAGTTTCATAGCCTACATTGAGTGTCAACTGTTGGCATTCACTTTATCTCACATATGCTACTTTTGGCATTCACTTTATCTCCTGTGCTGGTTTTGAACTGCTACATCAGTATAATGAGGCTTTAGAGGGCTTGCGGAGAAAGTAGGTCAAGTAAGGAAACTAAAGAACAAAGATGAGAGTTATTCGGTGATAGGAAAAGAACTAAGTCAGAGTTGAGGAATAATTATGCTAGGCATCCCTCTCTAGATGATTTTATAACTGAATTATGGCCTATCACTCTACCCTGTGACATGTGTCTGAGACACTGAGATAAAGCTAATGATGCTAAGTGCGATTTCTACTTGAGTACGAACTATTTAAAATCTTAGATTCCCATCGTGCTATGTAGAATAATGTTCAACGTCAGCACAACATTGTTCAACCTAGGACTTAATTGCTTGTTGTTACCAGTATTATCATTCACTTGGGTCATTATTTGGATATTTGTAATTTTGTACATGGCTGCAGGAATTGAATTGATTTTGAAGACAAGTATTGCTGGAGCTGATCTGTCTTCCAAAACTCTTACAAGTGCAGCCGGTGAGAAGTTTAAATATGACACTTTGATCATCGCAACTGGTTCAAGTGTAAGTTTTGTGAAATTGAAATTATTTTCTTACAAAATAATATAACAGGTACCTGCCAATTGATGGAATGCTTATGTTTGAAAATGTCTGCAGGTCATCAGATTGACAGATTTTGGTGTGCAAGGAGCTGATTCAAAGAACATCTTCTATCTGAGAGAAATTGAGGATGCGGACACGCTAGTGGAAGCAATAAAAGCAAAGAAGAATGGAAAAGCTGTTATTGTTGGAGGAGGTTACATTGGCCTTGAGCTTAGTGCAGCATTGAAAATCAACAATTTGGACGTTACTATGGTTTACCCGGAGCCCTGGTGCAGTAAGTCAGATGCTGTGCTTATTAATAAACTCTTATCTGGATTAAACTTTAAAGAGTTGCATTCTATGGCGGTCTTCTAACTTAATTATATGTACCTTTGATAATAACATCTTGCAATGAGTGAGAATGGTTAATGATTGATTGATCCCTCCTGTGTCAAATTTTTGCAGTGCCTCGTCTGTTCACAGCTGATATAGCTAAGTTTTATGAGGGTTATTATGCTAACAAGGGAATCCAAATTATAAAAGGAACAGTAGCAAGTGGATTCAGCTCTCATGATAACAAGGAGGTACTTTGGTGGAATTTTATTTCATAAAATGTCAAAGTTTACCATATTAAGGATATTTTAGTGGTGCTCTGAAAGTCTGAATAATGGTCTGTCGTGTTGTAATGCAGGTGAAGGACGTGCAGCTAAAGGATGGCCGGGTTCTGGAAGCTGATATCGTTGTGGTTGGTGTTGGTGGAAGGCCTCTCACAACACTCTTTAAGGGTCAGGTTGAGGAGGAGAAAGGCGGGATTAAGGTTGGTTTTTCTTTTGCTTTCTTTTTCGCTTGTGTGTGAGGACCTACGGGTTTATATCTTGATTTCTGTCTTGATCTGAAATTCGCCATCACAGCTTGATCTCTTTGGTTGCATTCTAATTCAGCCGATACTCCCTCTTAACTTCATCATGGTAGTGGTCACAACGTTTACAAAGTTGTAGCAATGCGCAGTTTTGCGGCCCGGATATAATATTATGGTGGGGATTGGGGACTATCTAAAGGAAATAGACCATCAAGTAAGGCATCTTGGTGAACGATGAGGTGAGACAAGTGATAAAGACAAAGCCCCCAAATCATTTTGGGATTAAGGCTCTGATGTTGTTGTTGTTGTGGGGATTGGGGACTACTTTGAGTGATATGTAATCTTTTAGACTTACTGACCTAAATTTATAATTTATAATTGGTCTTGACTTCTGGCATGTTTATTGCAGACTGATGCATTCTTTAAAACAAGCGTCCCTGATGTGTATGCTGTTGGTGATGTGGCCACCTTTCCGATGAAATTGTATAGTGAGACCAGAAGAGTTGAACATGTTGATCATGCCCGTAAATCAGCTGAGCAGGCCGTGAAGGTAATGGTGATATCCTCCAATCCCCTCTTACTCTGAGCGATTGAACTTTTAATTGATTTTCGATCATGGTTAAGGACAACAGTAATATTGATAAATTTACATTTAATATTCCCAAACTGAACCTACACCTTCAGAAAATAGAAAAAATTCAAGCCTACAGTAGGCTTTTTTTTTTTTTCTTTTTTTTTTTTCCATGTTCTTTCTTTCTTGTGGGTGGCGTTTGCATTTGCAACCAAGAAGGATGGAAGCACAAGGTAGAAGGCTCGATCTTAGCTCTATTTTGTGCTCTAGGCTATCCTTTTTCCTTTCCCCTGATCAGGGAAATATCTGAGAATCATGTCCATTGAATCGGGTTTGTTATGGGGTAGGGTCATTCTGGATGCACTGTTATCGGTCCTTTCGGGTATGTCATTTGAGTGAGTGGTTACACATAGCCAATCAGTTCATATAAAGCTATTTGAGATGGGTCGGTCCTATTCCTTTCAGGTTTGCACTGGGGCAACTCGTGTTGGGACTGTTTTGCTTTATCCAGTGTGGCTCAACTGCACCTTTTTAATCTCTGATAATTATGTGTGTTTTAATCGTCTTTACAGGCTATTATAGCTAATCAAGGGGAAAAGACAATCGAAGAATATGACTACCTACCATACTTCTATTCCCGTTCTTTTGATCTATCCTGGCAATTTTACGGCGACAATGTGGGAGAGGCTGTCATATTCGGTGACAATGACCCAGCATCAGCAGAGCACAAGTTTGGATCCTACTGGATCAAAGACGGAAAGGTGGTTGGGGTGTTCTTGGAGAGTGGAAGCCCAGAAGAGAACAAGGCCATTGCTAAGGTTGCGAGAGTCCAGCCCAAAGCTGAGAGCTTAGAGCAATTGTCCAAGGAAGGTCTCACCTTCGCTTCTAAGATCTGAAAATACCCAAGAAATATACATCGAACTGTTTAGTGTGTGACATCCTTATTGCTACTCAACCCAAAACTACATTATTCTGTGTGATTTGATCCTAGAAATATGTAGCATAATAAGTTTCTGGGTTTATGCTTCACATACCCTTGATACACTGAATGCATTTAGAATTGACAATGAGCACACGTTTACAGGAATTGCATTATTGAGTTATATGAGATCATGTATCAACATCATGTTGCTTTGTTTATATATTGTTTATTTACTCTATTTATTCCTCTTCTCTGAAATTTGTCTTTTTTTCACAAGGGCAAATGCAAACCAACTAGTGAAAACCGACATCATCTCAACCCAAAACCCCGACCTCTACGAGACAGCCATCCTTTCTAACTTGGAATACAATCCCTTATACCTTGAAAATCCTCTTCCAGTCGCAAATCCCCTAGTAGTTATTAGGTTTGGGGGGGACAGGAAGGTCTCCCGTGTAAAGTGTTTTCCACGGGGTTTGGAGGAGTCGCAAATCCCCTAGTAGTTATTAGGCGCATTGGTGTCAGCCTTCATATATTTGGCAGGAATTCCATATAAATTGCAACTTCATGAATTAGCTTGGTACGAGACTACCAGCACAATAGAAAGAGTAAAGCCTATTGCACATTACCTCTGCCAATCAACAAATAGTCATTGTTACATGCTCTCCAATTACGAGTAGTACCTTTTTTAGTAGATTTCAAAACAAAGTTAAAATTGTTACTGCAATCGAGATCAATCCCATACTGCATAGAGCTTAAACATCAAATAGAAGAACCGTATCATTGAACCAAGAAAAATTGAAGAAATACCACAACAATTAGGACATCCAACATTAATTAGATTCGAATACTCAATGAACTGTTGGCAACAAAATCTGCTAGATGTTAATTTGATTCCAACTAACATCAAGTCCTAACTACAATTGATAAATGGCTAGATGTCTGAAATAGTCCAATCCTCTCAATCAAAAAGACTGAAACCCATATCCTGCAAAAAAGTAGAAAGGGACAAAAGATGCATTGGCGAGAGAGAGAGAGAGAGAGAAAAAAAAGAAAAAAGAAAAAAAAAAACAATTCAGCTATGAGTATGTCTTGTTTATGACACTTTACTGTGACTTTGTGAAACTAAGGTCATGATTTTGTGTACGAAGATAGTGTGTACACAATGGTATTCTCAACTGTCAATACGAGTAAGACATTTAAGAGCTTACACCACTTATAAGTAATAAAATTAGTACAATCATATTCGAATCGAACATTACTTGGTATATTACAGTAATATAATAAGAGGTTCATGCCTCATGGTATGCTGGTACTTGAACTCAGTACCACCTTGTGCCTTGTGGTGTTCATATTTTAATTTAGAAAAACAGATGTCACAAACTAATGTTGGAATGTACTGAAACATGTATATGCAATAGAATTGAACTTATTACAGTAGAACTAAAATGCAATACAAAGGGGTAAAAAGACGGAAACATTACATCATCAGATTCTTCTTTCTCCTCCACCTTCTCGGACTTAGATTCAGCAGCAGGAGCAGCACCCCCAGTAGTAGGGGAAGCACCTTCAGCGCCTACTGCAACACATGCACCACCACCAGATGGAACTGAGGCTAACTTTTGACGGCCACTGGCAATAACCTCTGATATGTCTTTGCCATCCACTTGGGACATGAAATGCTGAAGCCTCTTCTCATCAATATCAATTCCAACTGATAAATAACAGAACAACATCAGTCAGATATATCAACATACTGTATAATTCTGATGAAAAGACGACAACAATGTTAATTCTAAGCAGAACGTAAATACACAATCTTATACGAGACAAGTCGACAAGTGATGGTAATTCTATTAAGCAATCAATTAGGTTATAACACTTGAAACGCAATGACACTTGCACCAGTAGTATCACAATGCATACTCCCTCCATTCATTCTATTTCCATAATATTTGTTCGAAATTCACTTCGAATATTTTGAACAAACGTTCTAAAATGAAATAAATGAACGGACTATAAACAAAATGCAGCTGCAAAAAAACCATAAATTTCACATTTGTTCATAGAAATATAGCAGATAATACCCAATTTCTTCTTCACTTGACTAATAGCAATGATTTAGAGCAAATACCATCTTCTAAATATCAGAATCATATTATACAAATACATCAAACAACAAAACAGCCACGATCGAAGTATAACATAAACACTAAAATGCACCCTTTTCTTTACGACCATAATCAAGTAAAAAAGATTACATATAATCATATATATGGATTAATAAGCATAAAAAATGAGAAGGGAAAAGCGGGGAAAATGTAAATACCAGAGTTAAGGATGGATTGGACATCGGATGAAGAAGGTTGGGCATTGCCACCCAAACAAGCGAGCAAGTAAGCTGCGATCACCTTCATCTTTTTTCTTGCTCGCTAAAAATGGTGATAATGCCCAAATTTGAGGAGAGGTCTGATTCAAACAATAAACCCTAATTCCAAGAGTAGAAATGTCGGATTGTTTCTAAATAACTTGGGGTTTTTGGATTTTTTTAAAAATGGGCTCTACTTGGGTAATTAGGTTGATCAACTTTATTTAGGTTGTGCTTTTTCACATACGAATTTTACTCTTTCACATATATCTTTTACAATTTTATCCTTTTATTTTTTCCTTCCCTAGAAATTGATTTTTTTCATTTCCCATTCCTTCACCTCCCTCCGTCCGACGTTAGTCCGTCAACCAGTGCTCTATCCGACATTACTCCTGTTTCATCTGACCTTACTCCGCTTCAGCATCATTTGTAGCAGTTGGCCTATATTCACAATGTTGTAGACTTGTAATATTTCGGATCAAAATGCATCATGATGATTTAGTACACTTGCAGTACTGTTTTAATGTTTATACACCAATTTAATATTTATCACCAAATGTCAGCATTCCACCAACACGCCCGCCAATATAAACCCAAATTGATTATAATTGATAAACAACTAAACACTTAATTTCATTAATTGATAAACCCTAATTGTAACACCTTCATCTACCAATGAGCCTTAACAAGACCTTCCCCAACAGATACGGGCATTATCATCTCGGTTGCCCGAGTAATAGTATATCACAACGTCAATAAAAGAACTATTAAAGTTTATTACAAGTTTAAACCCAACATAAGAAAAATACAACTGATTACTAGAACAACTACGGTGAGACTACTCCATGCCAAGACTCGGTGAAAGACTCGTCCCTCNCCTAGCAGATATGGGCATTACCATCTCGGTTGCCCGAGCAATAGTAAATATCATAACGTCAATGAAAGAACAATTTAAGTTTATTACAAGTTTAAATTAACATGCCAAGACTCGGTGAAAGACTCGTCCCTCCAACGCACCCAGGTAAGCTCCACCTATCAACACCTGCTAAGTCTGAGTGCTCACCATATTGGATTACCGCAGTCACATAACAAGAAAGAATCACAGACAAAACCACACAAGGTTAGTAACTGAAGAACAACATACGAAACATAGTACAACACACGCACAAATCTCCAACTCCAATAATCCACCAATCACCTGACTAACCCGAAAGTATAGTCCTGCCAGATTACCAGTCGCAACCAGTAATCCACACCGCCAGTGGGGACCGTATCCTTACCACCTAAGCCTCGCTCAACACCATAGAGCGAATAACCCAATGACCATTAATACGCATATCCCCCTTGTGACGAGAACAACAAGGGGCGAATCCCAAGGGCGTGAAGTCATTCCCGAAGATGACTCCACTCAGCTAGGGACGCACCTCGCACACAAACACAATAATACTATTACACAATCAGAGATACCACGCACCACACATGACAACCAATCGACAGTACTGAGTAGGAAAATCTACCTTTAGCAACCAGCAGCCAACACCGAATACATCCATATGAAGGCAAGGCAACCTCCGTCAACACCTATCGCAACCAGTAGGAAAACCCTTATTACTAACAACCCTAACCACAATGAAACATATGGATGATGATGATGACTTACCTATGCTCGGCATTCCGGCGATAAGACCGCGGCCCGATTCAAGCCTCCGTCCCTATGGTGTTTCCAAGTGTGAGGGATCCCAAGAGTTGAAAGATGGTAAGGGAGAAGATGTGTCGTCGATTAGGTTTTGGGAGAAAAGAAATGAAAACCGATTTGGGTTTACGACTTCACGATTTATAACTTAACGCTGAACCCGCCATACTCGATCGAGTATGGAGCCTACTCGATCGAGTGGCCTCTACTCGATCGAGTCACTAGACTACTCGATCGAGTAGCCTACACTAGATCGAGTTCCCACTTCCCAAGGGTCACTAAGTTCCAAGTCCATTTGTACGAAAGGTTTCAAGAGGTCTAACATGTGTCTAAGGTCAGTCAACAGGCAGTCAACGGGTCCCTAACAGGGTGGGTATTACAGTCTTCCCCCTTTAAAAGGAACTTCGTCCCCGAAGTTCAACTCATCGCCTCCCACCAACCGAAAGTATGTCCTAGGCCAAGGTGACTAACAACAACCCAACCCGACAAGAACCACTATAACCATACCCGAAATATGAAACATACCACCCAACCTCCCATGCCGACTAATCATCATCATCCTTTCTCGCGAATATAAATATCAAAACACAACGCCATCACGAGTCATCATCCAAATGTTAACAACCGAAAAGATACATAGATATAATCTATTACTTCCATTTTACCAAGTGATTTCAACACCATTCGACACCATACAAATTCAACACAATTAAATTACTCAACAAAATTCATATCTTCATAACAATGCAACAACTAAATTACTCCACAAATGATTAAATCATTTAAACAACCATATTGATTACTTAAAAGAATAACAATTGAATTACCTAAAATAAATAGCAAAAAAACTACTAATAACTAATTTTAAAAGACGACATTTTTGGCATTTTCACGCGCGACATTACTCTTCCCCTCTTAAAAGGAACTTCGTCCCCGAAGTTCACCTTTAAGATGAGCTATAACATGATGAAACAAAAACCACGACCTATCCTTTGACATTACAATTAACATGTATTTATGTTTACATATAAGATGGAAATTAACAACACAACAATGAATATGTCATGCCAAACAAATACCACTCGGTTTACCTATAACTGCAAAGTAGCTCACCTATGTGACACCATGATATCATTGGGGTCAACTCTGTGTCAACATAACCCATAGAACGACAATTAACAAAATGAGCAACCACATAGAACTACAATCATTGTATACCTCTTAGATACAACCCATACACAAGTATAAAACACAAGGTAAATATCAATGGTCTTAATAACAACATATGGGTTAACAAAATACCCCATGATCCCAAATGAAACAAGAAAAATGGTCTCTATATACATGCTTGGGCACTCGATCGAGTACAAAGTAGGGTACTCGATCGAGTACAGAGTAGGGTACTCGATCAAGTATGCGCACGTCAGAATGCTCGTTAAAACGCACATATATGCAGTGGTGGAGCGGGGGGGGAGGGGGGGGGGGGGCTAGCAGGGGCGCCCGCCCCCGCTGACATTTGAAAATTTCGAAATTTTTAGTTAAAATTTTCAATTTTTTCCAATGTTGCCTTATAGTATAACCACTTCGCCGCCACTGCATATATGGTACTCGGTCGGGTTGAAGGTACTCGATCGAGTATCTTTAGGTCAGAATGTTCCCGAATTCCATATCAAGCAAAAAATTATGCAAATTTTCAGGGTTTTATTCCCGACATTACTGTACCTACACACCAAGTCTATAAAATACAGTCACAAATATGGCCTTATGGCCGATTACATACCAAATAAAATCCAATACCGCAAAAAATAAAGATAACAATCCGACACAAGTCTACTAACACGAGTATAAAACAAATAACGGTCACTCAAGGCCACCGCCACGATCCTCCTCCATCTCATCATCATCTCCATCTCCCGAAGTGCCAGCTCCTGACGTGCCTCCTCCGGTAGCAGCTCCCGTCTCTGGATCTCCTCCGCTCCTCCACGGTGCAAGGCATCCATAAGGGTAGCTCGTAGGGGCTCCCCATGTAGCCGGATCCACCCCGTAGGACTGAAACACACCACTATCGTTCCCTACTCCACGCCACCATACTGGTTGAGCCAAGTTGGTCCCCACACCTTGAACATAATCTATCTCATGGAGGTTCCGGAGCACCAAAGCGTTCTACACCCTCTCTATGAGCTCACTCACCTGCATCTAGGGGCTAAAGGAAGCCGAGTAACCGGGGTACTGGTACTGAGGCGGTCCCTGCTGCACAAACTGAGACTCCTCAACAACCTCTCTAGCTCTTCGGGGTCCTCTATCCTTCCTAGGCACCTGGTCCTCCCTCCTAGCATGGCCTCCCCCAAACGGCTCTGGCATCTCCTCGAGAAGGTCATCTATGATCAAGTAAGTCTGGTCAGGAAGGTTAGCCTCCGCACTATTAAGGGCAGCCTCTGCCAAAGGCCCGATCACAGGAAGATGAGCTGTGTCGGGCACTCTCATCCAGCTCTTACCATGCACCCTTCAAGCTAAACCTTCATCCTCTAACACCCACAACCACTTCTGATGAATAAATTAGTCCTTTCCAGGTTCGGTACAACTGGATACATAGGTTTGAGAGTCGGTGACACCTCAAAGTTGGTCAACCTCTCAGTTAGACAGACGGAGATAGCACCGCAACTGATATGGCGAGTCGAAGACCTAGCCACCAAAGCTAAACTAGCACACACTATCGCAGAAGCACTATAAGCAAAATGCTTCTCCCGGGTGGGGTTAAGGTAAGAGATCAACAACATCACCTCGTGTAAGTTAAGCCAGCATAACACTCGAGGTAAGGGTAGGTCTACCGGTGAACAAGGGTAGGTAGCTACTAGCTCCACACTCAGTCGAGACATCACTAAGATATCCCTTCTTGGGCCAGGTAAGCCTCAAGTGGTCAGCAAACTGATCAAGAGTCAGGTAAAAGCTCATGTTCATCAATCTAAAACCCACCATCTTTCCCGCTACGTCATAGGTAAAGGAGCTCATGAACTCAAGGGTCAGGAAAGCATAAGAATGCTTCCTCAACCTATACAAACCCTCCAACCCCAAGATCTCAAAGATATGACGGACATCCACCTTAATCTTTAACCCCTCCAAAACACCCGGATCTATACACCTTGTTGGTTTCAAGGTGCGACCTAGCAAGTTAATAAAGACATCCCTTTGTTTGAAATCAGCAAAAATTACCGTGGGTACTGGGGTACCGGCGGAATTACGAGCCCTTGGCTCCCCTCTCTTACCTCCTCCGCGGCGATAGTGTTAGCTCGGGTCGTGTGATGGCTGTTCTCGGCATTTGTTTCAACATAGTTAGCCAAACACCGGGTTTTACAAACTTAAAGTAGATACTTTCAAATGCTTTATACGGAAAAGACGAGGCTTAAGATGGATTTCTTTTGCCAAAACATGTGAAATTGGGAGCAAAACATGGTTTTACCAATTTCCCTTACTCTTTGCAATTCATAAAAGATGGGTTAAAATCTCAAAATACGAAGTTTGAGCAAGTTCTAGAAGGATTCCAGGTTGATTTTTACCGAAATTAAGTTAAGTAATTTGACTTTTGTAGCAAATTTGGGACAAAATTTCAAACTTGTATACTCAAAAGATGAAGTTTTAAGACAGAATTTTCGACGAAAATAGCTAGAATCAAGCATCAAATATGATAATACTAGCATCCCTTAACCTTTTTCAACCTTTAAAGATGAATGAGATGAATAAAATTGAAAATTTGGGGGTAACCCTAGAAAATACGTGACCAATTTCATCACAACTTGGACTCAAAATTATTGTTTCTAGCATCAATTAACAAGGATTCAAGGGAAGTTTTATCAAAATCTAACAATTATAACACAAACTTAGGGCATAAAAAAATTGAAATTTCAGATATTATAAACTACCATATGCTTCTAATTGCATCAAAATCAAAAGAAAGAAATGTAATTACCTTGAATTAGTTTGGAAAAATCGAGTAAGATGGATGAACCAGAAGGATTTTGAAGAACAAAAGCTCAAATTATGACCAAAGTTTTGTAGAGAATTAAGTTTATGAGAGTTTTCGGTTTAGAAAGAAGGAATAAGAAGTAAAGAATGAGAATAATTGGGGTTATAAGCCCCGAAAAATTATATAGACCCGCGTTCTGTAGCAGGGCTACTCGATCAAGTTAGGGGTGCTTGGTCGAGTTTCGATATAAGGTAGAATTAACATCATTTTTGTTTTCCAGCAAACTCGATCGAGTGACCCACCTACTCGGTCGATTACGGCCTACTCGGTTGAGTACTCCCTCGTACTCGGTCGAGTAAGTCAAAATAACCAACGAATGAGCAGGAATTGATTGACCGTCCCTGCAAAATAACAAATCCCTCGGAGTCGAAGGCATACTTAGAACTCGTCGCTAGTTATCTCTTATACTAATACTATCGACTAGCATCACTTTACATATAACTTTGCAACCACAACATTATAACACTACTCACTTGCGTTCCATAATACAAACGAACTTGCTATTACGTACTTTAGTTCACACATTCACCCATAGCGGTAACGGTATTCTACCTTATTCATTTGCATATCTAATCTTACAACGACCCTATGCTCATATCATTTTATCACATACTGCAAACGTTGGAACCAATTACCCAAACATACTTGCCTCCACATATCCATACACATGCTTCTACTACATCCTACTTGTCCATCCACAAACTCACGCACACAATGATAAAGAAAACGATCATGCATCACATACGCTATCGTCTACACACATGACATTACCTTTATACATATATCTTGCACATTACACACATGCTCATACAATTCCCGACTTAATATCCCCATTCGAAGTGGCTCGCTTAAGCACATTGGGGCCAGGATTTTGGAATGAGGGCACCTTCTCACCCAAAATCGAATACGCGAGGGGCTTCCAACATACATACACAAGGTTCATTTTATTTGACTCACTACGTTCATTGGTTACAGGTTCCAAAATCGTCGCTCTGATACCACTTTGTAACACCCCCATTTACCAAGGAGCCTTAGCAAGATCTTCCCCAGCAGATACGGGTATTACCATCTTGGTTGCCCGAGGAATAGTATATCACAACGTCAATAAAAAGAACTATTAAAGTTTATTACAAGTTTAAACCCAACATAAAAAAGATACAACTGATGACTAGAACAACTATGGTAATACTACTCCATGCCAAGACTCGNGGGATTAAATTCTTTTTTTTTCGCAGTAGCGAAATCAGATTGAGTCAGTTTTAGAGGCTTACCGTTCACCTTAGCTGTAACAAATTCACCAGATTTATCAACCCGTACCGTTGCAAAGAATTGAATCACTTCGCTCACAAATACCGGCTCACGCATTTCCAACAACTTCTCCCAACCTTGAGCTAAAACCATGTCACGGACAGAGTGGAAAGCCGGTGGCTCGAACCAGTTTTGATTATACACCCGAGGAGAGTGAATTGCTTTAATATGCATCAACCTTTCACAATTTTTGTAAATGGAAGTAGGGAGGTCGAGACTTTCAAGGTGAGCCCAAACCATGGCTAGATCCCACTTCGAGGTTAGGGAGACCGGATCCGAAGGAGCAAGGTAAACAAGCTTTTTCTTTGAGGGTTTCGATTTTTTCTGGGTAGGTTCATTCGGATTTTCAATTGGGATATCATCAATGGGATTATCAATGTTACTTTGTTCAACATTTTCGGAGATTGGGGGTAATTGGGAGGAGGAGGCTTTTTCTTTTCTTTTGTTATTCTTTTTCGCCGGAGTCGGGTCAGACTCGCCGGATTTTGATGGATTTTCGTTCAAATCAAATTCAGTTTCATCTTCAACATCTTCAACCATTACAGTAACCGGTTCAGAGGATGAGCTCGGAACAGTGGAGCTCTTCTTCCGACCACCACGAGTGCGTCTTCCTACCATTGAGGCGATGGGAATGTTGTCGGATGATGGTGGATCAGTGGGTTTTGGTGATGGTTGAGGGCTAGGTGGATCTGGGTTTGTTAAAGTTGTGTTTGAGGTTTGTGGAGGAAAGGCGTAGGATGTTTTGACTGGAG